>BHFT01020644.1:0-59908 GCA_004320025.1 Laticauda laticaudata | reverse complement strand
CCGTTTTGCATCCTCTTTCCATCCATTGGTGCAGTTTGACATGGGCTTTACATTGAGTTTGTATCTGTTGTGTGCTTTTGTATTGTTGTGGTTGGAGTTGAAGTAGTCATTGACCAGTAGGACATTGTAGCAGATATGTTGTTGATTTTTATTCTGTACACCTCCTGGAGTCCCTGTGTATGAGTTGGGCAGTGATATAGATCTATTTATTATGAATAAATAAATAAGAAAGATAGTTTGATCTGGTGGTCAAAGTGTTGGCCTAGAAATCAGGAGACAGTGAATTCTAGTTCTATTTTAGCCATGAAAATTGACTGGGTGACTTTGGGTCAATCACTAGGAGACTGTGACTTAGGCATGAAAACCAACTGGATGATTTTTTCCCTTTCCTTTCCTTTTGGACCTTAAACATCCTTGTGTCATTGCTTCTATTCATACATAAATGTTTTGCTAAACTACAAAGACAAGGATTACAACCAAATCATCTCAACTGCACTGAACAAGCAAATGGTGTGCATAACGGTTAGTTTGTCACTCAAGAGTAAAGCACATACCTTCCACCCCACAAATTTGAAGAATGGAAAACTGTGATTGCTGTCAAGAGAAGGAAATTAGAATATTTAGGACACATCACATGTAACAAGAACAAAAATAAATTATTCTAATTACCAGTAAAAGACTGGGGGAGGGGGAAATATAGCACTGGAAAATGTGGCATATCCTGGCTGGGAAAAAAAAAACTCTGGATATGGCAAAAAGAAAAACATGAATGTCATAGAATTATGGGTACTTTGGACCAAGTAGTTCAAAATTACTGCACAATTTTGTAAACCCTTGCATTGCTGCGCTGTTGTGGAAAGAGACCCCAATCTCCAAGCTGCCTCTCTTGAAGCAGTTAGGAATTTTCATTTATTAGAACGCAAAGGGATCTCTGCCACTTGTTCCGTTTTGCCTTTTCTTCCAGATTGAAAGAGACACAGCCTTACTGTTTTTTAACGTGCTATTTTTAAATCAGCCTCCTCTCTGTTGCACAGGCTGCTATAGGTTACTGAACTAAAATTTACCTAACCCATATGCTGCTGAAAGAACGAAGAGAAAGAAGAGAAAGCTTAATTGGCATCTGAGGGGGAGGGGAGTGAATCTAAACTTACTCGCATCCTTTTGCCATTTAGTGCTTCTATTTTTATTTTTAAGCCTCATGTTGTTGGAGAAGCAACTTTTAACGGAGTTGTTGATGCGGATGATTTTAACTCGTTGGGAAGGCAAGGTCCCTTAGTTGAACTTGGCTAAGTTGGAAGAAATATCCATCTGGTTCAGTTCCAAGTGGGGAGAAAGACACTGGAAACATGGAGGCTGATTGGAAAGATGGTGTCATGTCCTTGGTAGAGTTGGACTCTGAGGCAGAGGAGGAACAGCCGAGAGGGAGTGGAGGTGTGGCTCTGGAGGTTGTGTAGGAGACTGAGGAAGGGCTGAGGCCAGCTGGACAGTCAGAGGAAGAATCAAGCCCATCCCCTCTGCATCCTAGAACATGCAGGGAGCAATGGAGAAGGAAACAACTTGGCTTAGGAGAGAGGAAGAGGCAATGATCCTCCTGATTGGTGGCAGCTGGGGAGAATAGTGCATAGGAGAGTTGGTTAAAACACAGGTTGCCAAAAGCAAATGTGTTTTATTTTGGTCTGAAGTTATCTTGGTTGTCGTCCTTCCAGCAGACTGTCTTGTTATCTCCTTGAATTTGGTAAATACTTTGGTTCTGCTGAGGATATTTTGTCCTTGTAGTTTGTTTGGTTTTTTATTTCACTTCTATCTGCTCATTACATTCGGACTGTATTGCTTTCTTTTGAAGACTATTTTTGAGCATGTTTTATCTTCAACTGAGTATTATTGAACAATGGGGCCAGGATGGAGGAATTAAAGGACATTTATTTGCATTTTGGATTTTGTTACATTTGTGTTACAGTCTGAGTCATCACAGGTGGTTTAGTGGTGAAGCAGAACCAAGTTAATCATTCTGAATAGCTGACCACATGGAGTGGAGAGTGAGCATTATTTATATCCTCTCTTGGGCCTTGCCCTTGAGCTTCCTGTTCCTGTGGCAAGAGCATGCGTTCTATTAGCTGTTGTCAAACTCCCATGTGGAGTCATATTTGTCTGAATCATCTGGTGGAACCTTGGGCTGATGTAATGTCCCCAGGTGATTTTGAAATGTTGTGAGCCCTGCTGCTAGATGGGAAGAGGGCTAATCCTATTATGCCCTGGAGGGTCATGGATTAATCCCATCACCTTGGAGCTGGAAGTCTTTTGTCTTGTATATTGGCTGGCCCAGTTTCTCTTAATGTGTACCAAAATATCTGCTAGGAGCAGGGAGCTGGGGTTCTGGTTTTCTGTTTCCTTTAAGATTTTTATTTCTCTTTTAGGAAAAGTATTTTATTGTGCCTTTCTAATATTTCCTAAAATATTTCATTCTTCTAGAAGGGGTGGGTGCTAACTTTCTATAGTTCACATGTCCCAAAGGTGCTTTCTTTTCCATCATAAAAGGCAACTGGACTTCCTTGGGTTTTTTTTTTCCTTTGAAAACATTTCACTTCTCAATCATGAAGCTTCTTCCATTTTGCTTTCAAAGGAAAAAACAAAAAAAATCCAGTTGTCTTTTCGAAAAAGCACTTTTGGGACAGCCATGACTTGAAAATCATAATAAACAGTTTGACCACACGATTTAGTGGAGACATCTCAATGAGTTTCTTGGCCACAAACATGGAACCTATCTGACATTGTGTTCTTCCAGATTTTTGGGGTGGGTGGGTGGGTGAGGGGGGATTTTCTACTCTAGCCTGCAACTCTTTGCTTTCTTAGTGACGTCCCATCCAAATATTAATTGTGACAGCTCATGCTTAGCTTTTTGAAGTCTGTGAAGGTTGGTTAAGTGTTACTGCTTGCTTTTTAGTCAATTTTAACAGAGGGGCTAGGAGCTTGGCATGACTGTCTACTTGACAATCATTAACTCATCACCCAGAATGCCAGTCCAGAAGCCAAAGCAATGCACAGAAAAGGAAATAATTATAAAACGTATACTCTTGGGAAAGGATGAGAAAGATCCTTTGGATGTTCTTATTTAAATTATTCTTTATGGTTGTGCTCATCCTATATACTCAAAAATAATTAGGGTTACATCATAGTCCAGAGAGATAATAAACTCAAATATTGCAAGAGATCATCAGTGATCTCCTCCCAGTGGAAACCATACTCAGGAAAGTAAGAAATATATCCATGGACTTTTCTATTTAGTACCAAATGGAGCCAGCTCTCTTAAGAATATGTAGGCAATTAGATATACCAATTTTATTTCAGTCTTTAGTTCAGCCCATCTGCAAAACTGAACTAACAGGAAAAGCTCCATATCAAATCACTGGAATGATCTAGAGACCTCACAGAAAGGTATTACGTAGAGAAATAGAGGCAGAAAATGCATGGTGCTCCAAAGCAAAAGGCCTTATTTATAATGTCCCTTTAGAGGTACCATCTCTCTCCTCTCCCTTTCCCTCTCCCTCTCCTCTCCCACATCCTCTCCTCTCCCACATCCTCTCCTTTCCCGCATCCTCTTGTCTCCTGTATCCTCTCCTCACTTCTCCCTCTCCTCTCCCACATCCTCTTCTCTCCTGCATCCCTCCTTTCTCTCCTCTCCTCTATTTCCCCTCCTCCTCTCCTTTCTTTTCCTGTCCCACATCCTCTCCTCTCTCCTTTCCATCTTTTGGAATAAAAGTAGACACTGCAGGGCTGGCTGGGTTGATGCCTCTGAAGACCAAAAAGAAAATGAACGGAGTACAAGCCACATAGATGCTGCAACGCAGCTACAAGTTTGGAGGGCAACCAAATAGTCACAGCAGATTACCTCAGTTTACCAAACTGAAATCCAAAGAGGTGAAAGAAAGACCGTACATTTGAAAGTCAAATGGATAAAAAGTCTGTGATGTTTTCAAACTTGCTTTCAGGGGCACAAATAAACCAAAGACATTCTCAAATCCAGGTGAGTTTTGTGGAAGAACATTTGAACATTGCAACTGAGCAAGCCCAACAATTCATGATGAACTTCTCCAGTGCATGTTTATTGTTGCAGCAAATGCCAATAAGGAATAGATAACAAAAATAGAATTTATAGCCTTGGGAATGTTGTCACTGGAAAAACAAATGATATAACACATGAATGATTTTAATAAAAAGAAAGTGGAAATTTGCCCATTAGAAGAATGTTGGGCAACCTTTTTGTATAAATGAAGATTGAGTCACTGGGAGGTTTAAGAGCAGCAGTAAGGGGAAGTTGGAGGCTGAAGCAAACTCATAACTTCAAACTTTTTTTCTTTTCATGACCCTGTCATCCTTTGTATCAGGGTAGAGTTGGGGTGACTGAATGGAACTGAGGGTTTACTGGACAGATGCCCTTCCTGACACCTATCTGGGGTTCACAGCAGATATTTTCTCTTTGGGCCCAGAAAGAGAAATATCTGTCACTACCAAGGATACTGCACTCTAACCACTGTGCCACCATGGCTCAAGAGATGCCTCTTTGACTTCTTTTTCAAACCAGTGGTCCTCTCTGTCCAGAATGTGCACCTTGCTGTTTTCAAAAGAGTGATCTTTGTCTTTTAAATGCATATGGAATTGACATTTATGTAGTGTATCTTTGAGAAATATGGGGACCAGGATTTCATACTGAAAACTGTATCCATATTGCATTTCAGGACATTAGAAATCTTTTGCAGTTCCAGTTTCATGAACCATGAGAAATGTACTCTAAAAATAGGTGAATTGGGGCAGTGGACTCAAGTGATAAGAGTCGGAGATGTCCTACATTCATATGGATGTTACATTATTAGCTGCTGAATCTTTAAGAGCTTCTCATTATCCAAAAGTGTGTGAATTTGCACGGGAAGCATCAGTGTTAAAGTGAAAACATCTAGATTGGCCCCACCAACTTTAAATTTCAGCAGCCAACACTGCTCTTAAAACGGGCTATACAGTAGTTCAAGGAGAGAGTGGAGGAAACCCCCCCATAAAGCAGTGTATGCTTAAGAAAATGACACATTTTTATAAACTTGCAATAAGGCCAAGCATTTACCTGTATTTTCAACCCTTCTTCCATTCCATCAGTTTTCCTTCCAAAGAGGATCTCTGTTGCACAAAGAATAGCAAGCTTTTTTCACCAAAAGGGAAAGGGTAGAAGGCCATTTGGTCAAAAAAGAATAAAGTGAAATAATTCCTGGGTAATGGTGGGCATTTGGGCACACTGACCTGGTCTTCACAATATTTGAGTTAAAGTTGATAATTGGGAATTGATTCAATTATATATCCTCCTTCCTGCAGCAATGGTAGAGTCAGTCATTAACTTACTTGCTACCTTACAGAAGGCCATGCTTTCATTATGAATAAGCTACAGTTGGCTAGGTTTCTACAACACACTGGGATTTAAACTATGGTTTACAACCATGGTACTAGGTTTAAGCACTATGTTCAGCCTACAGCTGTGTTCCCCAGTGTTAGTCATTTTAAGATATGTAGAGTTCAACTTCTGGCATTGCTGGCTGGAGTATTCTGAGAGTTGAAGTCCACACATCTTAAAATGGCTGAAGTTGGGGAACACTAGCCTGAAGCAAACCGGATGTCTTCAGGCAGTATTGAAAACTGTTGGTGAAATTGAGATTTGCTGAACGACCTTCTGTCTATCTATTGCATTGCTGTTTCTTTACATCCTGCAAAATAATACCAATCACCTTCAATTGTTAACCCAATGATTTTTTGTTTTTTTTAGACATATATATCTTTGAAAGCTTGTAATAAACCTAAATAATGGAAAAGGAATAAAAATAATAAAAGTCTTCAGTATTTTTTTCCCGTAGATATTGGAAAAAAAGAAAAGGAAAGACAAAAACAGAAGATATTCAAGTTGGAAGGTGATTCATCTGTACTTTGTTTTGATAACAATGACAGTGATAATAAATGTTTGTCAATCCCTCGGCTGGCTTTTTTTTTCTTAGTAAATGAATGTAATAGCATTTCCATATACATATTCATTATTTGCTAACATGCTTCCACAAATTCGGTTAACTTGGTGTCTTTGTCAGATTTTCCTTTTAATGTTGAGGTTCTATGTAAATATTTAATCACATCAGTTTATCATGTTCTATTGTACTATTTTCTAAACATTGCTTCTCAATTCCCCAACTCAGAATATTCTATTCCTGGTTACGTTCTCTTCTCCTTTTCAATCTTCATGGCTGTTTTTCACTTGCAAAGATTTTCTATTTGTTTACAGGGAATTTTGGCTGAAAATAGCTTTTAAGTCTGAAGACAAGACTTCATGCCCTAGCACTTTCTGATCATGATAGCCTGAAGTGGACAAACCACAGGGGATCCAAATCTGATGTGGGACTTTGGTATAACTCTCTTCATTTGCTGTCTAGCTTTGATAGTGTCATTCAGGGGTGGGTTGCTGGGGTTCGGGAGACCCCCTAGCTAAGATTCTGCACAGTTCAGAGAAACCCCAAATCCAATCCTGGCTGTCCCTGTCCACCTTGCCCCTCCCCTCCTAGCATTCCCCACATGGCCCATTTTGCATGCAGATGAGGGCAGGGCATACATGAAGGCTCAGGGAGGATGAAAAATGGGCCTCCCAGAAGTTTGGGAAGGCTGGAAACAGGCCAATTTTCGGCTTCCAGAAAGCCTCCGGAGCCCAGGGAGGCCATTTTCGCCCTCCTGGAGGCTTGAGTAAAGCCTCCAGAGCCCGGGAAGGGCAAAAATGCCCTCTTGCCATGGTGCAGGAGGCTGACTAGGCCACACCCACCCAGCAACCAGGCAAAGAACCCGTTGCTAAAAATTTTGAAGCCCACCTCTGGTCTCATTGCCTCTTTTATTCCAGACTAAAGGGATTTGCACCACCGCTCTTTCTAAATGTGCTCCCTTGTTTGAAAGACCCTCTGTAAGTATACAAGTGGACGTAACTTAACACCCCTCCTGCCTGCTGCTTTTGTTGTTGATTTTGGCAGATTGTCTACTGCAGTTATAATTCAATTGCCTAACAATATGCTACCTGTTCCCACAAATGTGGAATTAAAATTAATCAACAGATAAATATTCTTCCTGGTAAAGCACTCATTCCTGTCGATGAAACCAGGTTAATGGAATCTACAGTTAGAAAGTGAGCATAAGACTGGCAATGAGATGTTCAGACAAGGTGAAGTCTTTATTCATTGCTTGGGTGATTCATCTCACCTCATCTCTCTTCTCTTCTCCTTTCTCACAATAATCTGCATACCATGACCTTGATTTGCATGTGTGCATGTATAGATTGCCACAAGATCCTTTCTCTCACTCATTTTTTGTTTGTTTGTCTGCAAAACTTTAAGTCTGTTGACAGAACCATCTAATTGTGACTAATGATGTTTCATCAACAATACTCATACTCTAAAAGAAACCATTCAGAGTATAAGATGGCACAATGGCCCCATCCCCATAGTACATATAACTGGTCAATGATAGGGTAAAGTGTTCTGAGGAGGATGCTGTCTGTTGTGGAGACTCTAAAATGGACCCAGCTAATGTTAATGAACCCAGCCATTCAGTTAATTAAATTAACTCCATCTAGTAAATCAATAGCAATAGCAATAGACTTATATATCACTTCACAATGCTTTCCAGCCCTCTCTAAGTGGTTTACAGAGTCAGGATATTGCCCCCAACAATCTGGGTTCTCATTTTACTGACCTTGGAAGGATGGAAGGCTGAATCCATATTGAGCTGCTGAGAATTGAACTGCTGGCAGTCAGCAGAATTAGCCTGCAATACTGCATTGTAATCACTGTGCCATCACAGCTCTTATAAGAGCAAGGAACTGTTATAAGTCGCCTTTATCAGTGTCATTGTAGCAATAGCAGTAGCATCTGGACTTATATACCACTTCACTGTGCTTTCTAACCCTCTCTAAGCGGTTTGCAGAGTCAGCATATTGACCCCAACAATCATGGTCCTCCTTTTACCCATCTTGGAAGGATGGAAGGTTAAGTCAACCTTAAACCAATGAGAATTGAACTGATGGCAGTCGGCAGAATTAGTGTGCAATACTGCATTCTAACCACTGTGCCATCACAGCTCTTGTTGTGGATCAATCAAGTGGAAATACCTGAATCCAAGCAAATGACACATTGGGTCATGCCAAATGCTTCAATCAATAAAGGTGGAGAAAGCAAGGCATAAGCAAAAACATATTGTGAACATCTAGCACTAGAGACTACATTCAGGATGGTTATTTGCAAAGTTAAACTAATTCCATCTACATAAACACTTTTGGGGAACATCTACACACTGTCTAATTTGGCATACATCCAAGAAACAAAGCTGGAAGAAGAACACTTACAAAGGGAAGCAAATTTGTGGCCAAGACTGACTGGATGAAATAGAATTTCCTAACATTGATTAGCTCCATTTTTTTTGTCTTTTAATGACTCTATAATCCCTTGCATCAGAGTGGAGTCAGGGCAACTGAATGGAGCTGAGTGTTTACTGGCTGGATGCCTTTCCTGTCACCAATGCAGAATTCACAGAGGATAATTTCACATTGTGTCCAGAGAGAAAAATATCTGCCGCTACCTAGGATCAAACTCATAACCTCCTGATTGTGAGGTGAGAGCTCCACCTATAGGCCACTGCCCGACTCATTGATTGGCTCCAGTGATGAAGCCATATATCTACTGCTTCTTATCTAACCAGCGGAGAAGAGTCTGGTAATGCCATGGAGACTTCCGTGATTCAAGTCTGTGAGCTGATGAAATATGAGGAACACGAGAAGCAAATGGGACTCTCTCTTTCAGATGGTGATTTTTTTTTGACCCAGTTAATGTGACATCGTGCAACCAGACTCACCAGAAAGGAAGTTTTACTGTATTAATGGCTGAGTATGACAGGGTTATTTGCACATTCACAAATGCAGTTCACAAGGACTGGATCTGGATGAGAAGAAAGAACACTAAGTTTGCACATTTGAGGTGAATAAAACCCCCAGCAAATGTGGACTTTTGCTCTACTCTTTGACAATTTCTCCATTCCTTTCAGGAATGTAAACTAAATTATCCAGCCAATGAATCTTCCCCCAAACTTAAAATATCCTAAGTATCTGGATCTTGAAAGACTAGAACACTGAGCTGTATCTGACAAAATGAAATTCAACATAGAGAAAAGTAAAGTCCTACATTTAGGCAAGAAAAACTAAAGCTACATATGTAGACTGGGTGAAACCAGGCTTGATAGTAGTAACTGTGAGAGGGACCTTGGAGTCTTAGTGGACAACCAGCTAAATACGAGCCAACAGTGTGCAGCAGTAGCCAAAAAAGCCTACACAATCCTAAATTGCATTAATAGAGGGATATAATCGAGATCAAGTGAGGTACTAATGCCACTCTATAAAGCCTTAATAAGTCCACACCTAGACTACTGCATCCAGTGCTGGTCACCACATTATAAAAAAGATGTTGAGACTCTAGAAAAAGTACAGAGAAGAGCAACCAGGATGATGGGGGAGCTGGAGACTAAAAGATACAATGAACAGTTGCAGGAACTGGGCATGGCTAGTCTAGCGAGCAGAAGGACCGGGGGAGACAGGAGAGCAGCCTTCCAATATTTGAGGGGCTGCCACAAAGAGGAGAAAGGGGTCAAGCTATTTTCCAAGGCACCTGAAGGCCAGACAAGGAACAATGGATGAAAACCGAACAAGGAGAGATTCAACCTGGAAATAAGGAGAAATTTCCTGACAGTGAGAGCAATCAACCAATAGAACAGAAATTGCCTTCCATCCCTGGAGGCTTTCATGAAGAGACTGGATTGCCATCTGTCAGAAAGAGGGTCTCCTGCTTGGGTGGGGGGTTGGACTAGATGACCTATAAGGTCCCTTCCAACTCTGATTATTTGTTTTATCTGATCCCTTTTTTTAAACTTCTGCATAGTTTTTTGTGTTGCCCCGAAAAAGTTCATCATACGTACATACCGCACAATGTCATCAATACCTAACAGAAAGAAAGAAAAAGACTCTGCTGTCACTGCCACCTTATTTTCCTTTCCAATTTTCTCTTTCAAATGCCCTTCCAAGATTTAAACAGAGGCTCAAGACGGCAGAAATTAAATCACAACTTCAATTTGTGGCCTCCCTTCTTATAAAGCCGCTGACAGAAATCTAAATAGTGTTCCAGCATCAATGTTTCCAATCAAATCTGTGCTCTAATCAATTCATTGTCAATTATGCCCTTCCCCAAAGCTATATTTAAACGTTAATGATCTCTTTATTTCTAGTTATTAAGGTACCGCCAGGGACATTTGCTGTGCAAACACCTTGCAGTTCATTTATATTTTGTATTTTTCTGGCCCCTGAGAAGCACGAGCTTTGTGCCTGGTGCTCTTTTATTGTTTCTCTCATTACCATATTTTATCAGTCCTCAGCTTTGCAAAAGGCTCAGTTGTTTTCCTTTCTCTGACCAGTAGCTAATAATATTTTCTGGATATTTGACTACCAAAAAGCGGCTTCAAATAGGGTAATGAATCATTTAGCTTGTCTGTTGCTAAGGCAGGGTCAATTCTTATCAGTGAAGTGTAGCCTGATGGCCAGTGTTCCTCTTTTGTTTTGAAGAATCACCATCCTTCTGACATTTGACAACAGCCAAACTTGACAATTTGCCTCACGTGCTGTGCATGAAACAAGCAAATGGTTCATAGGCAAAAGAAAAGACTTTCCATTTTTTAAAAACCGCAGTCTACCCGTCTCCAAAATAGAGATGTTCCAAGCTGTCTTTAAGAAAAGCAGATTGTTCACTGTTGATGTGCAATAGAATTTGGGGGAAATCTTTACCTTCGAAAGGCAGATTTCCCCAAGGAACATAAGAAAGATCTGTTTGTGTTCTCAGATGCATGTTTACTGCTGGGTTTCAAAATCTAGTTCTGAGGTGTGGAACTCAGTTGAGAATTTAGGATCCTTAGCTATAAATAATAAAGTTGTGGTTT
The DNA here is from genome assembly GCA_004320025.1 of Laticauda laticaudata. Lineage (NCBI taxonomy): Eukaryota > Metazoa > Chordata > Lepidosauria > Squamata > Elapidae > Laticauda > Laticauda laticaudata. Next base: position 48,877 of record BHFT01020644.1, on the reverse strand, counting down.
TCACAGTTTATTTGTTATAATTTTGTTCAATCGGATCTGATTCTTGGAGATTGCCTGGACAAGACCACACAGCCTATCTTCAAAGTCATACTTTGACAAGTACAAAACATACATGGTTGCCTAATTAGAATTTATTGAATGAACCAACATGGGTTGGATTAATGTCTGGGGAGATTCCCAACCATCTAGGTCTTGGTTGTCTCAAAGATGCAGGGGGTTGGAACAGAAGACCTCCAAGGTCACTTCCAACTATTCTATTCTATTCTATTCTATTCTATTCTATTCTATTCTATTCTATTCTCCTCCCCTCCATTCCATTCCATTCCTTTTTCAAAAAGGCAACTAGTAAACATTTCTTTGTTTTTTTTCTTTGAAAATTTTTCACCCAAGAAACGTCTTTTTCATCAGAATTGAAAAAGCTGTTTGAATGAGAAGCAAAATATTTCCAAAGGGGAAAAAAAAATCTAAAACAAGAAAGTCCAGTTGACTTTTGAAAAAAGCACCTTTGGGACATTGTGGGTTTGGTTTATCCATTTTAAGCCCGTGTCACACTGCACCAACGGATGGAAAGAGGATGTAAAACGGAGAGAAACACTTGCCATCCGTTGGTTAAAGCCGTTAAGCGCGAAGTTCATCCGTTCTGTACTCACTACTCCGTTTTTCTCCTCTCTATCTGTCCAGCATCTGTCGACTGAGGTTCCATCCGCTCAAAAAGTTTTGAGCTGCTCAAAACTTTTTGAGTGGAAAATGTATCCAACGTGTCCATTCTGCATCCGTAACGCATACGGGGACAATCCATTCTACATCCTCGTCATCTGTTACCACGTCACTATATCCGCTAGGCATCCGCTGCGCATCCGCACAACTCAAATCCGCTCCAGCGGAAAACGGACACAGGGAGAAGTGAAACGGACGCGAACAGACGTGCAGCGTTCGTAGCACGGACGGAGAAAGGATGAAAGTGGATGCAGCTCGCATACAAAGCATTTAAAACAGAAAAAACGTTCGCAGAGGGGATCTTATCTCAGATATTTAGGATGTCCAGAGGATGCAAAAGGACCTACGGGAAAACCTATATTGCCCATAAAAAGGGGGAGGAACTCACCTGGATCTCACTTTCAGTCCAGCAGCCCTGCTATGCCGACCTCTGCAGCCTTCATCTGGCTCTTGCTCTTCCACAGCATCCATTGATGTCCACCATGGATCGTAACACAGTCCTTTTGGTAGCCACCATCGTTCTGCACACAGTGCGAAGCCATCTACAGGCTCTTTCAACTGTTCTACGGGAAGAAAAGGAGAGCCAAGAAAGTGTCTGGGTCCGAAGATGGATCAGGAGAAGAGCAGAGTACGGACTGTACAAAAAGCTGATGGTGGAGCTGAGGAATGAAGACCCTCGTGAATTCCAGAACTTCAATGAGGATGCCTCCAGCCATGTTTGACAAAGTTGTGGAGTGGCTGAGACCCAGGTTGACCAAGGCAACATCAACTTCCGGCCCAGCCTGGACACTGGGCTCAAGGTGGCACTGACTCTGCGCCACCTGGCCTCAGGGACCACCTACAGGAGCATGCAGTACGGCTGGAGGGTGGCACACAACACCATCAGTATTCTGGTCAGAGAAGTGGTGCAAGCCATCATCGAAGAATACCTGGAGGAGTTCCTGCAGTGCCCCTCCACTGAAGAAGGATGGAAGAAAGTTGCAGTATCAGAGGTGGAACTTCCCCCACACCGTTGGAGCCATAGATAGCAGCATGTGGCCTGCAAAGCGCCAGCCAAGTCGGGTCCACATATTTTAACTACAAGGGCTTCTTCAGCATCATCCTCTTCACCATGGTCGATGCTGGACTACAAGTTATTGTACATCGGATGCTTCAGGCAACGGTCAGCTTCAGATGCCCAGGTTTACAACGCCAGTCCTCAAGGAGGGGCTGGAACGTAACCTCATGGTAGGCTTCCAGATCCTGACCCGTGCCCAACGAACCGCAAGATGTGCCCTACTCATCGTGGGGGATGACGCCTTCTCCCTCACAATCTACCTAATGAAGCCCTACACCTCCAAATACCTCACCCGTGAAGAGAGGATTTCAACTACAGCTGTCCAGGGCAAGGCGAGTGGTGGAGGAATGCCTTTGCATCCTGGCCACCAGGTTCCAGGTACTTCTCACCACCATGCAGCATCGCCCAGAGACTGTGAGGAGGATCGTGGAAGCTTGCTGCATCCTGCACAATCTCATGCACACCCGCTACCCAGTGTTGCAGAAACAGGCTCATAGAGCCGTCGACCAATGACATATGACCTGGGGAATGGAGGCAAGGGCGAAACCTGATAGACACTAAAGGATGTGCAAGGCCCCAACAGAGCTTCACGGAAGAAGCAGCGCAACCTCCTGAGACACTGGTGCAACTCCCCAGCTGGAGCAGTGGACTGGCAAGACAGGATGATAGATGATTAATTGATTCCTTCAGCCTGTCTCATCATACTGATGAGATATGGGCCATGTATTTTGGGTGGGCCTCACAATGAACAGGCATTTAATTAAGAGTTGTGTTTATGTTGACATGTGTGAGATGATTGAATTACATTTATTATTGATAATAAAGGGCCATAGGTGTGCACCTGGGAGGTGGACCATTACAGTCCCACTATGCTTGCACTTGAGGTTTATCTATCCCACAGCTATTACCCATCCCACAGGTATCCCTGCCCATCCCACAGCTATTACCCATCCCACAAGCATGCAAAGGCTTAAAACCATTTCTAAAAGTTTCCACCAAGACTTTATTGAAAAAAATAAATGAAGCAAGTGTGTGAAGCAAAGATATCTTTATTATAAAAGCTGTAAAAGAAAAATGACCAAGTCAAGTGTCCAAAGCAAAAAAAAGGCAACAGGTAGCCACCCAGTCTCTGGCACTCTCTTCAGTCAGTCTGAGGCATTCCCATCGTCTCAGGGGTGAAGGGTCCATGTCCTGTGGAGGTGGCTGCTGCTGGAATGCTGGTCTGAAGTGCCACTGGGGTGCCTGGCCCCAAGAGGACAACAGGTGACGGTGTGTTGAGGAAGCTCTCAGACAGCTGGCTCAGCCCGTGATGTTGAGAGCCCCTTCCTCCATGACATGGGGTTTCAGCCCCAATACCGATAACAGATGTACTGAGGCCGGGCTTGGCTTGGGGTGGAGGAAGGAGCAGTGTAGTGGGGCTGTCTGGTCTCAGCTGGGTGAGGACTGGGTGGGTGGCATCTGTGGCATGGGTGGCATCTGTGGTGTGGGTGGCATCTGTGGCGTGGGTGGCATTGGTGGCGTGGGTGGCATCGTGGCATCAGTGGCACCACGGTGGCATCTGATGTACCTGTGCCTGGACTGGGAAAGGGCTGCCTGTGCTGCTGAACCTCCTGGTAGCCATAGCCTTGGTAGGGAGGGCCTGTTTTAAGCCTTGGAAGGCAGTGACATCACCTGGGGTGAGGAGCAGGCCTGGACTGGGTGGGAGCAGTTCATCTTGGTCTGGAGGTGTTTGAAGATCGGTGATCCTGTCCTTCACCACCTGGTATGGGTTCCGACATGTTCATGAGGGTCTGGTTGATGTAGGTGGAGGAAGGGCTTGCGGTCGGAGGTTGGGGCGTCGGTCTGTACCAGCTGAGAGAGGAGATCTACGCTGCTTCTGATGGTGCGCTTATCTCCAGCAGGACAGTGTGGCTCTGCCCCTCCGGTCTGCCTCTCTGCCTTTCTGTGGAGGTGGAGCTGGGGGTGGATGTGGGTTGGCCTGTGGTGGAAGTGGCGTCTCCTTCTCCCACTGTGTCAGGGGATCCTTCGTGCGGCCCCACGGTATCACAAGCTGTCGGGGGGTTCTCCACTGTGGGATGCTCCACAGATACCTGCCTGGACACAGGAGCTGACTCTCTGCCAGAAGAGGATGGCTCCCAGCAGGCTGCCTGAAAGAGGAGGGTTGTGAGAGGGGCTGCTCCTCGTGGCGGATCTCACCTCCAAGAAGCTGCACTTGGCCATGAAGTAGGTCTCTCTGTCCGTCAGCTTGACCGCGGCCTGCCAGATTCTTTGAGGTGCAGCTTCCCGCTACCAGGTGTGCATGTGCTTCCACCAGCCAAGGAGCACCTCCGAAGTGTAGCCCAGGTTCTCTGCCTTCTCTTCTCCAAGCCGCCTGCTTCCTCTTGGTGTCTCGATAGAGCCTGTGTCCCTTCCGCCAAAGATATTCTTTCTCCCTCAGCCACTCCGCACCTCCTCCTCATGTTCCTTCTTCTCTGGTGTATTGCCTCCTCTCCTGTTCATGCGTTGCCTCTTCCTCCCTTTGGCAGGGCCATATGGGCCCTTATCAGAGGGGCTTCGAGGTTGTAGGGGCTGCTCCTCCACACCCACCACCACCAGCAGCAGCAGCAGCAACAACAGTAGCAGCAAAGCAGACAAGCAGGACCCCACACCAAAGCAGCACACCGTAGCAAGCACCAGCAGCACCAGGAGCAGGACCAGGAGCACCAGCAGGACCAGCAGGACCAGGAGCACAACAGCAGGACCAGGAGCAGTGCCAGCAGAGTAAACACCAGCAGACCAGCAGGACCAGGAGCAACGCCAGCAGAGTAAGCATCAGCAGAAGCCCCAGCACCAGGAGCAGTGCCAGCAGAGTAAGCCCCAGCAGAAGCCCCAGCACCAGAGCAGTGCAGCAGAGTAAGGACCAGAGAAGCCCCAGCACCAGGAGCAAGTGCCAGCAGAGTAAGCACCACCAGAAGCACCACACCAGACAGCAGCATCAGCAGAGTAAGGACCAGCAGAAGAAGCACCACCACCAGAAGCAGCATCAGCAGAAGTACCAACTCAGAAAGATAGCCGGGCAGCAGAACCCCAGCAGAAGCAGAGTCAGGGCCAGGGGGTGGGAGGGTGGCCCTGTCCCTCTTGCCAGGGCTGGCAGCAGATGGCAGAGGCTCCGTTTCTTCCCCATGGTTGTTGGGTTGCTGGCTGGCTGCCTGGCTAGCAAGCTGTGTTCTGGAAGCAGTCTTTCCTTTGAATGGTGACCTGCTTGTGAGCTGCTTCCCTTTATATCCGTGGGGCTGACGCAATGCATCCTCCCCGCATGCGCAGTGAACGCTAGGCATCCGCTAGGCATCCGCTAGGCATCCGCTCTGCATCACTTCATCTGCTCGGCATCCGCTCTGTATCCGCTCTTTCCGTTCCGCGTCCGCTTTGCTGTGCTCCCCCGGAAGCCTTGCGGATGTGCCATCCGCTTCCATCTGCTAGGCTTCCGTGGAGCATCCACTTTCATACCGCCCTACGTCCTCCCCCGTCCGTTCCTTTCCGTGTTGTCCGCTCTGGTTATGCAAATTCAGGGCACTTTTGAGAGCGGATAACAACGGATGGAACATTTTGCTCATCCGCTGTGTCCTTTTTACAAACGTTTTGTATCCGTCGGCCAGTGTGACAGGGCCTTTACCAACATGGGCCCTGGTGGTGCAGTGGTTGGAATGCAATACTGCAGGCTACTTCTGTTTGGCAGTTCAATTCTCACCAGCTTTAGGTTGACTCAGCCTTCCATCTTTCTGTGGTTGGTAAAATGAGGACCCAGATTGTTGAGGGCAAGAGGCTGACTCTATAAACTACTTAGAGAGCGTTGTAAAGCACTGTGAATCAGTATATAAGTCTAAGTGCTATTGTTATAGAAAGCCAGTATCAAACTATACGAAGGGCTAGCTGTGAGGTATGGTTCCAGACACATGTAGATCAAATCCTTCTCCTTAAATTTCATTTGACTGTAGAATCCCCAGTGCTCTCTGAGCTGGATTGTTTTCTTGGAGATGTTTTGTTATCCAACTCGGTAACATCATCAGCACTGAAGACGTTACCTAGTTGGGTAAGGAAATGTCAGCAAGAAAACAGCCACGTTCAGAGAGCAACAAAAATCTCACAGTATGTATGGCTTCAACACTTACAGCCAATAAATATTGAGGTTGTGCTATTCTTTCTCTCCAGCTCTTTTTCTGGGAGGACTATATATGCCCAAAAGTTCAATCTTTTTATTAGATTTTTATCCCACTTTTGACACTTTATAAGTAACTCAAGGCAGCACATATATATAATACTTCTTTCTCCTCCTATTTTCTCTACAACAACAACCCAGTGAGGTGGGTTGGACTAAGAAACAGAGTGACTGGCCCAAAATCACCCAGTCGGCTTTCCTGCTTAAAGGGGAACTAGAACTCACCACCTCTTGGTTTCCAGCCTGTAGTATTGCCTATAGTAGTATTCCCTCAACATGACCAATTGAGTGGATTTAGTTGAACAATTTACACCACTGGTCTGTTTTTGGTTCAGTTTAACCCTTGGAAGATAGGTTGATCAGGTTAATTCATGTATTTGGTCAGTTCCCATCACATATTAAGCCTTCCCATGACTGATTTAAGCATTTTGTCGGAACAAAAAGGGAAGTGGTGGGATTCAATTTTTTTTACTTCTGGTTCTGTGAACATGGCTTGGTGGGCATGGCAGGGGAAGGATACTGTAAAATCTCCATTCCCTCCCCACTCCTGGGTGTTGTGGTTCGCCAGCAGCCTGTGCAGATGGCAGTGGAATCAGACAGTGGGGAAGAACGAGGACCAGTTTGGGAATCTGGAGAGGACTCAGACGAGGGTCCTGCATCTGATGCAGAGATAGGGCCAGGAACATCTCAGAGTGGAGTGCTGCTTCCGGAGCCTCCAGAGTGTGGCAGCAGCAAGGCAAAGGAACAAGGGGAGCCTTTTCCCAGTGCGCACATTTGCAGAGCTACTAGAAGGCAAGAGCAGCTGAAACAAAAGGGGCGACTCAAGAGTAAGGCTTGGAGGTGATTGCCCCTCCCATAAGGTATAAAGGAGGTGCAAAGGTAGAGAAATCTTTGCAGGAAGCAAAGTTGTTTGCTCTGTTCGGATTGAACCTCGAAGCTCTGTGTGGACTTTGTACTTCAGTTGGCTTTTTACAGTTCATTTGGCACTTTAGTTGTTGGCAGCCATTCAAAGAGAAAGGTGGGTGCTTATCTCGAGGGATTGTTTGGGACTCATTACAAGCTGAGAATGAACATAATTCCCAGAGCTGAAATAAAACAAGAGTTGTTTTAACTAAGTGTGTGCTTAATTACGGTCTTGGAAGCCTTGGTCAGAACACTGGGGAAAGGTTACTGCATAATCCCATTCCCTCTCCACCCCACTAACCTGCTTTCCAGCTCTGTTCTCCTGTGCAGGGCAACTAAAGAAGACCCAGATGATCAGCTGGGACTTGGGAAGCAAAGAATAGATGGGGGCGGGGCCAGTCAGAGGTGGTATTTGCCAGTTCTCCAAACTACTCAAAATTTCCGCTACCGGATCTCTAGAACTGGTCAGAACCATCTGAATTTCTGGAACAGGGCCAATGTTTGAGGGAAAAAGTTGTGAACAAGCAAATCTCCTTCCCTTTTTGTGAAAAGACGGAAGTTTCCCTCAATTAGCCAGCAGATTTCAGCCTGGCTAAAACATCCCTTTTGCAAGAATTAAGTCCTCGGCATTCTGTCAATTATGTTCTCAGAATCTGGCGCTGTAATTAAATGCCAGCTGACAGTAAATATCAAACTGCTTGCGAGCTGTTGTGAAGTATAGACAAGTAGATTCTCTGTGATAGCTTTGGGTAATCTGCTCTTTGAACTTTAAGGCCAATTAAACGCACAAAGGCGAAGGCCCGACCCAGTTCCTCCTTGAACAAAAGTGTCAAGTGGAAACGAACCCACAGGTTTTGCAACTCTTTCCGGCAGGAAGAACTTCTTCGTAAAACCAACAAAATGCTTTTTTTTGCCCGTTTGCCTTCAGACATTATTTCTGTGCCTCTTAAGGTTCTTAATGTCCTATCCTTTAGAGAGAAAAAATATTGTACATTTTTCCTTAATATTCATCACAGTTCCAATTTTACAACATCATTGTGTACTGGTTATATCAAGTCCTTTTTTTACATCATAGTATGCATCCTAATTGAAACTATCATACAGTATAATCTCTTTTGACTACATTATGTTATACATATGCATAACTATTATTTTCTTATTTATATCATAATACGCTATTACATTTATCATTTTGTGCATTTTATACTATATTCACAGACAATCTAATAGTGGTATTGCTTACACTGTTTATTCTTATATATTTCAATATATCTGTATTTATTTTTATTTTGTTAATCTTCTTTCATTGTTCAACACTAATCTCTGCATCTATTATTTATCCAATTATACAATATATCGCATGTTAGGTAGTATTCTGTTTCCTATTTGTCCTTAAGTTCAGATCTATTTTAAAGATCTATTTGCTGTTCTGTCATCTCTTCTAGCCAATTCTTTATCTTCAACCAATATTTTTTCACTATTGGACAGGTCCCCCACATGTGATAGTAGGATCCCACATGTGATAGGAGGATGCAAAGCTCTCTTTGCACTTCCAACATTCTGGTGACATATTTGGAAATATTTCCTTCCAATTTTGCTGGTGGCAAGTGCCACTGATAACAGTGGTTACCAACTGGTGGTCCGGGGACCACTGGTGGTCCATGAGAAAATTTTGGTGGTCCACAGAGAAATGTCACCCCCAAAGCACCCCCAAAGCAATTAATCCAGGCTGCACAGGAACACAAGGCTGCGCTGCCCACATGGCTCACGGGAACACAAGGCTTGTGTTGCTTGCACTGTGAACAACACGAGGTAGTGAGGGGAGCGGGGAAAGGGTGGAGGGGGGTACTTGCCCCACTTGCTCCACATGCCTTGCCTGGCCACCAGGCTGCTTCTTTTTTCTGCTTTTGGCTGCATGCAACGAAAGCACCAAAAGTTTTTCTTTATTTTCCCCAAACTCTGCCAGAAATGAGTCTTTGGGACCCTGAAAGACAACCTGCTCCAAGAGGCTGCACCGGCATGACAAGTCCTCACAAAGACTAATTTCTAGCAGATTTTGGGGGAGAGAAAGAAAGAGTTCTGCTGCTTCTGCTGCTTTCCTTGCATGAAGCCAAAAGTCTCTCTCTCTCTCTCTCTCCCCCTGAGAATGGAGCTGGAGACGTTATCCTGCAATCCCAAATAAAGATCGATCGATCGGTAGGAAAACAGGGTGGGGAATTTTCCTGCAGACTTTTTGGGGGATTTTCCCAGGGTCTCTGCTGCTTCTGCTTTTTCTGCAGATATGGGACCAACTTTCCCACTAACATCAGCAAGCCACCGCCAGTCCAAATTCATATTAGTGGTCTGTGGGATTTAAAATTATGAGTTTGGTGGTCCCTGAGGTCCAAAAGGTTGGCGACCCCTTATCTATAAAACATTTCGTATAGGTTTTCTTTGTATGCTGTTGGCAATGTTAATTTGTAATTTCTCTCTCACAATTTTTGCCAGTTATCTAATTCTACAGTGTAATGGCCTATCTTTATGGTTTGCCTTGGCTTGTATGTTCTCCAGGCATTCCTCGATTTACAATAGTTCATTTAGTGACCATTCAAAGTTACAATGCCCCTGGGAAAAAAAGTGGCTCATGGCCATTTTTCAGACTTATAACTGTTGCTGTAGAGCCATGGTCACGTGATCAAAATTCAGATGCTTGGTAACTGACTCATATTTATGACGGTTGCAGTGTCCCGGGGTCAGGTCAATGGACTCACTTAACAACCTTGGCTCTGACTTAACAACTACTGTGATTTGACTGAACAACTGTGGCATGAAAGGTTGTAACATGAAGCAAAATTCACTTGACGAATGTTTCACTTCACGAAAATAAAAAATTGGGGGCTCTGTTGGGGTTATACATTGAGGACTACATAGTAGTCAATTTTGTGGTTCTAGGTGATCTGCAATGATGTAGGTTTGGTCCAATGTAATCTGTCAAATCTTTAAAACCTACCACCATTTTATTTTATTTTTTTTAAAAAGACCTTTTTTAGTCCTTTAAAAATACTGGTGTTAAACCCCTTCTTCACCTGTAACAAATGGGAGGCCAGTCAGTTCCAAGGCAAAATTCTTCCATAGAGTATGCTGCAGAGATACTGTAGATTAATTTACAATAAGATCTGCTGATTCTTTTTTTCAGCTTGGGTAATTAACAACGCATGAAACTCCAGCATGCCTCATAAGTAGGTGGCAGTTTAAGTCAAGTGACAACTCTATGCCTGCTAATAAAAGTACAGAATAGAATAGAATATTGAATATAATATAGAATAGAATATAGAATAGAAGAATAGAACAGTAAAATAGAATAGAATAGAATAAAATAAAATAGAATAGAATAGCATAGCATAACAGAGTTGGAAGATAACCTTGTAGGTCATCTAGTCCAACTCCACTCTCAAGCAGGAGACTCTACACTATTTCTGACAGATGGCAGTCCAGTCTCTTCTTGAAAGCTTCCAGAGATGAAGCGACCACAACTTCTGGAGGCAACTTCTGTTCCATTGGTTGATGGATCTCACTGTCAGGAAATTTCTCCTTATTTCTAGGTTGAATCTCTCCTTGATCAGTTTCCAACCATTATTCCTTGTCTGGCGTTCAAGTGTTTTGGGAAATACCTTGACGACAACCCCCACCCACCCCCGTGGCAGCCCCTCAAGTATCAGAAGATTAATATCCTGTCTCCCCTAGTCCTTCTGTTCGCTAGACTAGCCAGGCCCAGTTCCTGCAACCGTTTTAGCCTCCTATCCTCTAATCATCCAGGTTGTTCTTCTCTGCACTCTTTCTCAAGTCTCAGCATCTTTATAGCGTGGTGACCAAAACTGGATGCAGTACACTAGGTGTGGTCTTACTAAGGCTTCATAGAATGATATTAGTATCCCACGTAATCTTGATTGTAGAGATAAACCTCTTGCTTCCTTGACTTAAAGAATCCTGATGGAATGATACAGTTTTGTGCCACTCATCTTCTAGCATCCTGAATTTCTCCGGTCTAAAATTAGTCTTCTCCAAGTATTAGCCCATTTGACTCACTTTTGGACTGAGCTTGATATATCCATTTCCAAATCAGAGTTGAGCTGAAGTCATTTTGATGCTTTGCTCAATTATGAATAGGCGGCAAGTTGCCTCTGACGGGGTCCCTGAGCAAGCTGAAAGCATTTGCACAGCTCTAAGGGTGAAGCCTGCTATGCAAAATTGGCCATTATGAAGCAGCAGAAGGGATATAATTGTTCTCCTTGAAGCCTGCCACCAGCTTTGCTGCATTGCTTCTGGGCTACATATCAGCTTCGGATGAATTGGATGAGGAAAGTACATCTTTCTCCTTCTATCCTGGCCACTTTTTACATAGGCGCAATTGAGAGCGTTTTAACAAACTACATCTCTGTTTGGTTTGGTGGCTGCATTGCCTCAGATAGAAAGTCCCTACAGAGAGTGGTGAGAACAGCCGAGATGATTATAAGAAAGCTCACTTCCCATTATTCACAATGTTGCTTATAAGCGCTATGTTTTTAGAGCTCAAAACATTGTTAGAGACCCCACATACCATTTCACAGTCTGTTTCTGTTGCTCCCCTCCGGGAGGGGTTTTTGAAGTATTTCTAGCAGGAATACCTAATTCTATAAGAGCTTTGTTCCCTATGCCACCTGTCTGGTAAGCTTGCAGGATTTGTTTTTTTCGCCATATACATGTAGACATCAGAACTAGACTGTATTGTTTCTCTGTGTCATATAATATATGTGGATATATACATAATTCTCTGTCTCTGTCTCTGTCTCTGTCTCTGTCTCTGTTTCTGTCTCTATCTCTCCCTCCCTTTCTCTCTCCCTCTCCCCTTCCCCCCTCTCTCTTTTATTTTATCATGTTTATCTAGTATATATTGGAGGTGGTGACCCTTTGAAAGCTGTATGCAACAAAATTTCATTTTAATGTATGCCAATCAGCGTACATTCAAAGTGACAATAAAGTTATTCTAAGTTCTAAGTCTCAGTCTTCTGTCTGGTTGATCCTTTCTTTCCCCAGCTATCTTGCAATGCCAATAGTTAAGATTCTGCCCTGAAAATTTTCCAAGGATCTTGAGTTCAAGAACTGCTCCCCCTTAAGTCATGCCGGAGTATTTGCACCTACTATTTTGGTATCCTCCACGTGTTGAGGGAGTGTTTTGTTTTTGTTTTGTTTGCAGTCTGCTGGCAAACAGGCCATACTATTTACAAACCAGGGTGTGCATGTGTGTGTGTGTTTTATCTATTTGAAACTCGCTGTTGCTGTGGTTCATTGAGCAATCTAAATCAAGACGTAGTCACTCATTCTCATTCAGCTCCATCTGCTACATTTTCAGTAGCCAACAGTACTCTCCAGATGCCAGTACTTCGAAAGCCCAAATGGCATCATTTCTGCCCAGGAGAATGTGTGTAGGGGAACTTTGGCAATTGCAGACAAAACTTCCTTTGTACAATCCTAAAAGGAGGGGTGACCATGTTCAGGAATCATGGAATCAAGTGACTCAAATGGGGATGATGAAAAGGGCACAGTAAATTGGCTAATAATTGGTTATTCCAGAGAATAACAGCTTTTAGTTGCAGGTCCGATTTCTATAAATGCTACAGCTTAAACTTAGAGATGATGTTTGTGCATCTAAATAATGATCATTGTTAGGTTATTGAATGAGGGGCAAGGAAGACCACTCAGAATCTCCTTCACGGTTAGAGTGCAGTACTGCTGGCTACTTCTGCTACCTACCAGCTGCCTGCCATGTGGCAGTTCAAATCTCACCAGGCTCAAGGTTGACTCGGCCTTCCATCCTTCCAAGGTGGGTAAAATGAGGGCCCAGATTGTTTCAGGCAATAGGCTGACTCTGTAAACCACTTAGAGAGGACTGTAAAGCACTGTAAAGTCTATTTGGTATTGCTAACGACTATCACCCTACCACCATCATCACTCGAGAAATTTCTGCTCTTGACCGAGTTCACACATTAAACCATACCACACAATAGTTTGTCTGGATTTGCCAATTAGTGATCCCAATCATTATCACTTATGAACCACGATTTATGGCTTAGTAGGGCCTGTGAACCAATCTCGGCTTACTCAATGCACTATAGCTTCCTCGAAATTGAACTTCTCTTCTTATGCTATTGTAAAAATATCAACCAGGCAAGGAGATCAAAAGAGCTTTTATGCAAAAGTAATAGCAATAGCATTTAGGCTTCTATACCATCCCATAAAACCTTACAGCGCTCTCTGGGTGGTTTGGAATGTAAAAGCATTATTTACACCTTGTCCCCAACCATCTGAGTCCTCATTTTACTGATTTCGGAAGGATGGAAAGCTGAGTCAACCCTGAGTTGATCAGGGTCAAACACCAGGCTGTGGGCAGAGTTCATCTGCAATAATGCATTCTGACCACTGCGCCACCAGGGACACATGTACATTCTATTGTTAAAACCAAGTTTTAACCAAGTTTTATGCAAACTTTCACAAAGAATGAAATGAAATTGAATGTCACCATGGAAGTTTGGAAAGTGCACATCCTTGGGTCTCTGGTTTTCTATCATTTTCTTTTTCAGAACGAAAAAAAGAACTTGAGACGAAATGGTGGGAAGTGGGGCAAACAAACCATTCCATGTAAAGCAGAGGTGCTATTCAGTAGATTCTGACCAGTTCTGGAGAACTTGTAGCAGAAATTTTGAGTAGTTTGGAGAACCAGCAAATCCCACCTCTGACTGGCCCTGCCCCCATCTATTCTCTGCCTCCCAAGTTCCAGCTGATCATCTGGGTCTTCTTTGGTTGCCCTGTAGAGGAGAACGGAGCTGGAAAGCAGGTTAATGGGGTGGGGAGGGAATGGGGATTTTGCAGTAACCTTCCCCTGCCATGCCCATCAAGCCACACCCACCAAGTTACACCACGCCCCCAAGCCATGCCCACAGAACCGGTCGTAAAAATTTTTTAATCCCACCACTGATGTAAAGCATAGGTGGTTTTGTTAATAGGAAATAGAACCACAAGTTAGGGCAATGGAGCTGATTTAATTGCCACCAATTCTGCATAGCACTGGAGAGGCTGCCTCTACTTCAATTGAGTCACGAGTCTATTCGAAACTCCCTACAGAAGGCCAGGACTAAAATTTGAATAATGAATTCTGTTTCAAGGCTGAGAACTTCAGAATTCCATCTGTGACAAGTTCTGGAATAATTACAACTGAAGATTGCTTGGTCCCTCTGCCAGGAAGAAAAAAAAAAAGCAAGCAAAACAAGAATCGGGATGCCAGCAATTACAATTAGGAAGATCTTCTGCCTGAATATATTTGCTGAAGATTGGAAGATGAAGAAAGCATGAAAGCACGACTGCCTGTCATGTGAAGATGCAGAGGAAACTACCCCAAAGGAGATGGTACTGAAACAAGATGACCTTTTTCTCCATTTGACTTCAGATGAGGGAAAGGATGGATGATTGTCACCCATTTAGCCTGGGACTTTTGCAGTTAGTAGCACACTATGTTCAGACAATGCATTGTTATTGCTCGATTAATTGTATAGATCAAGTTACAATTGCCTAGCCCCCCCCCCTCACATCAACTTACAAAGAGTTGTAATAAAAATCTTAGTTACTGGGCAAGTCCTAAGCTGTGGGACATGAATTGTGGATGTTATAGATCTGTCAGTTGACCCATTATAGTTTCTTTCCAAGCCTATTTAATGTTGACCTACATCTATTGTACTCTATTAAAGTCTGTTAATTATTTTGCGATAGATTCTTTGCTACAATCCCCAATGTTCTCAAGCAGCGTGGCCCTTGGGTGCAGTAGTTGGGCAAGATCAACAAATCTGGAAGATGAAGGATAATAGGAACTGCAGCGCATCAATATTTGGGGAGTTAAAGACTCACTGTCAATGTTCAGCATTCTGGGTCGTCCCTGTTCTTTCCTTCATGTTTGTAATTATCTAAGATATTGAGCTATATATAAGTATATATATTATACATATATAATATGGGTCAATATATATTTTTACACAATGCTAACAGTAATAATACAATTAGGTATACATAATCCTAGACTTCCAAATTCTGACCTTAACCTGCACATTGTATTTATAAGCTTCAATAACATTTCTTCATGCAGTATGTTTGTTATCCCTTGTTAAATCACTAGTATTTTAATATGTTTAAAATTACTCAATATTCCACCATAAATTCAATATCCCAACACCAATAGAAACAATCATTAATCACATTTAATCAATCCCGGGATTATACCTACAATCCCCTAAACTTGTACATTTCAATATATTTTTACACATCGTTAATAATAATAATACAGTTAGGTTACTATGCGATTCCTTAAGCTGGCTTTGGTTGCTTCCACTCTGCTTACTTCTCAAAGTTTGATTGTCTTCTGGTTCTGGGTACTATTTCCTGCCCATGTTGAGTTCAATTTGTGGGCTTTCCCCAATGGTATTACTTTGAGTTAGAAGTAAGTGCCTTGGTAAAGTTCTCTAAGGAAGAGACAGATCAGGGGTGGATGTGATAACTGTTGGAGATGTATACACATATGCAACCTCCCTATTATGTCCCAGGGATGGCGTGGTGACTCAGCGGTTAAAACACTTGTCAGGCAGACAGCTCAAGTTTGAATCCCAAGCACCACAAGATGGGGTGAGCTTCTTTTCTTGCCTCAGCTCCTGTCAATCTAGCAGTTCAAAAGCATGCAAATGCAAGTAGATAAATAGGTACCATTTCAGTGCTCTGTGTCATCATGTTGGCCACCTAACAGGGGAAATGTCTTCGGACTACAATGACTCAACGGTCTCAAAATAGAGATAAGCACTATCCTCTATAGTCAGGAGCGACTAGTGGAATAAAATTCCCAGGGACTCTTTTTATATTTACCTTTATCACCTCTCTGCTTCATAGGCACACCTCCATATAAATTCTTTCTTGTGTTTCTGAGAAGCATGAGGAGCCAGAAAGTCTCCAGGTTGCTGGAGAGAAATTTGTAGAAGTCAAGATGTTTTCCTTCCTTCCTTCCTTCCTTCCTTCCTTCCTTCCTTCCTTCCTTCCTTCCTTCCTTCCTTCCTTCCTTCCTTTCCTTCTCCTCCTCCTCCCAGCAAATGTCCTCCTCCTCCTCTCTCCCTCCCTCCCCTTCCTCCTCCTCCCTCCCTCCGTCCCTCCCTCTTTTTTTCACAGTGCTATGTAGCTTTAGAAAGTGCAATAATTCAATATTCCATTTCTGAGAGTTGCATTGTGCCTTCTCCTTTGAAGAGACAAAACCTTCTCCATAAAATACAAGAAAAATGCTCCATGAAATTTAGAAGTGTTCTCTTAATATGGTTCTACTCCAGTCGTGGAATTCATTTTTTTTTTACTACCGGTCCTGTGGGCATGGCTTGGTGGGCATGACAGGGGAAGGATACTGTAAAATCTCCAGTCAGAGGTGGGATTTGCCGGTTCTCTGAAATATTCAAAATGTCCATTATGGGTTCTCCAGAACTGGTCAGAACCTGCTGAATACTACCTCTGTTCTAGTCTAAATGTTAATCACAGTACTGAAGGCCTTCGCTCTCATATCCTGTTGGTGTTACAGATAACAACTCTCTCTTACTGCAAATTATACATTGGGTTAATGGACCTATGGTACGTCTGAACTAAGAGGGTCTTTGTGTCTATCACAGGACCAAAAATGGCAGTTTCTCCCCCAATAGCAATCAATCAGAGCTAGATGTGATGCAACCATCTTTTTTTTTTTTTTAAAGAAATCCTGCACAATCTCTGCCCAGCCTGAATTTCTGCAGAAAGCTCTGTACTATGTAATCAGAATACTGATAATAGAAACTCCTGATAAATGAGTAGGAAAATACCTAGGGGAAAAATTTCCTATAAAACAATAGTATTATTAAATAGCATTTAAGTCCTCCCTAATTGGGACATTACTGTGACTCTGACATCCTATAATAAAGACCATGGGAAGTGCTGCTCTGACACCTCGTTAACACTCAATTAATGCTGTTCTATGAAATACAACAATGTTTGGCAATCTAGGCAGTACCAAAGCAGTGAATGCAATGTGTGTGTGTGTGTCTATCTCTGTGTCTCTGTCTCTGCGTGTGTGTGTCTGTCTCTCTCTGTGTTTGTGTGTGTGTGTGTGTGTGTGCGCGCACGTGTGTGTGTGTGTGCATGTCTGCGTGTGTAGATGTAGATCAGAGGTAGTATTCAGCAGGTTCTGACCACTTCTGGAGAACCAGTAGTGGAAATTTTGAGTAGTTCAGAGAATCGGCAAATACCACCTCAGACTGGCCCCAGTCCCATCTATTCTCTGCCTCTCGAGTCCCAGCTGATTGGCTGGGTCTTCTTTGGTTGCCCTGCACAGGAGAACGGAGCTGAAAAGCAGGTTAGTGATCCCACCAAGCCACACCCACAGAATTGGTAGCAAATGTTTTTGATGTTGATGTTTGTATGTGGATGTCGATGATGTCGATGTAGGTATAAATATGTATGTATACATGAGAAGAAAGTTAGCGCCCCTTTAATATTAGGAAATATTAAAAAGGCAGAATATTTCTCCTAAAAAAGAAATAGAAATCTTAAGGGAGATAGAAACTCAGCTCCTTGCATTTCCCTGGCCTCAAGAGATATTTGGTGCCCATTGAGCAGGACTGGGCCAGCCTACCTACAAAACAAAAGACCTCAACTCCAGGGTGATTGGATTAAGACATGTTCCCCCCACTTCCAGGACATAATAGGATTGTCTGCAAGCAGAGCTCACCACATGGCACAGCCCAAGGTTCATTACATCAGTCCAAGATTCAGCCAACTTTAATTCAGGCAATTTCAGCTCTGACCCCTGCATAGCCCCCTGGGAGTCTGACAGCTAATAGAATACACACCCTTGCCACAGGAACAGGAAGCTCAAGTTCAAAGCCCAAGAGAGGATACAAATAACACTCACTCTCCACTCCATGTGGTCACCTACCCAGAATTACATGTACTTAATGGTTCTGCTTCACCATTAAAACCATCTTTCCAATCAGCCTCCAAGTTTCCAGTGTCTTTGTCCCCACTTGGAACTGAACCCAGATGGACATTTCTCCCAACACACATTATATATACACACACAGGCACATATACATACATACTGATTTTAATATGCAACAACAATTTCTTTGCCTTTTTGTATTCCATTAGAATGCAGTGAGAAGGCGGTGATTTCAGTTCACTTCAGGTAAGTCTTGTGAGCATATGTAGAACACAAGGAACAGATGTTTAATTTCTACTTGCAATTAAAATCCACCAAGATATCTGATGTATTAATTCTCAAACCTTAGCTTGCTCGCCTGCCTGATTCCTTCTCTTTCCTTTCCTATACAGTACCTATTGTCCTTTACCAGAGCTTCTTGATTATTTTGCAATAGATTCTGTGTTTCAGGTTGGGCACGAACAGATATTTCTCTCTCTCCCTGTCTCATCTGATTCATCCTAATTGCTCTTTTTTCCCGGTTTTTGTTTTATACCTTTTGCTAATGTCATAGAAAACACAAATGAGAATGTGGCAAGACAGCTGAATTATGGATATTTTTGGACTGAAGAATAGCAATTTCAGTTTTTCATCAAGAGAGCAGGTTTCTTTGTCTTCATATTGAAATGTCACCATTCCTAGTAACCACTTCTGAGCAACTAAATAAGCATTTCTGATGTTGCAAATAAAAAATTGGTTTACTTGTGGAGGACTATATAGAGCTAAGCTACATCTGATTTTAAGATGTAGATAACTGCTGAATAATATTGGCCTGTACAACAATCTGTACATATGTTAGATACATATTAACAGAGTTGGAAGGGACCTTGTAGGTCATCTAGTCCAACCCCCCAACCAAGCAGACCCTACACCATTTTTGACAGATGTCAGTCCAGTCTCTTCTTGAAAGCCTCCAGTGATGAAGCTCCCAAAACCTCTGAAGGCAACTTCTGCTCTCATTGTCAGAAAATTTCTCCTTATTTCTAGGTTGAATCTCTCCTTGTTCAGTTTTCATCTATTATTCCTTGTTTGGCCTTCAGGTGCTTTGGAAAATAGATTGTCCCTCTCCTCTCTGTAGCAGCCCCTTAAATATTGGAAGACTGCTATCCTGTCTCCCCTGGTCCTTCTTCTTCACGAGATTAGCCTTGCCCAGTTCCTGCAACTGTTCTTCATATGTTTTAGCCTCCAGTCTTCCAATGATCTTGGTTGCTCTTCTCTGCACTCTTTCTAGAGTCTCAATATTTTTTTTATAGTGTGATGACCAAAACTGGATGCAGTATTCTTGGTGTGGTCTTATGAAGACTTTATAGAGTGGTATTGGTACCTCCAGTGATCTTCATTATATCCCTCTGTTAATGCATTTTAGGATTGCATTGATTTTTTTGGCTACCGCTGCACATCCTTTGTGTTATAGTGGGAAAAAAGTTGCTTGATTTTGCTGTGGGTAGCTGGGGGTAAGAGTAGTGTGCTCATAACAAGGAATCTCATTGGTTCCAACCAATATTGCACCCCACATGATTCAATTTCCATAATCAACAAGTACAGGGTATATCTCTGTCCACTGTTGGTACATGCAAACATTTGTAGGTTTTGGATGCATTTGAGGTTTGAAAGCACCAGTTCACAAACTGCCCTATAGTTTCACTGGTAGTTATACCAATAGAAGCAAATATTTGTACCTCAGGGTTGAACTGTGGGTTCCATGAAGCTCTCTGAGCTTGGTTGTTTCCTTGCAGACATTTCATTACCCAACCATGTAACATCATCAG
Source organism: Laticauda laticaudata (assembly GCA_004320025.1). NCBI lineage: Eukaryota > Metazoa > Chordata > Lepidosauria > Squamata > Elapidae > Laticauda > Laticauda laticaudata. The sequence goes on along the minus strand of BHFT01020644.1, from coordinate 29,198 downwards.
TGCTAGTGAGTGTGGCTTACTCCTTGTTTTTATACAGTAGGTTTGAGCTTGGTTGTTTTTTAATAGACATTTCATTACTCAACTAGGTAACATAATTAGTGCTGGTGTGTGTTGCTTGCTCTCTGTTTATATACAGCAGGTTTGAGCTTGGTTGTTTTCATGCAGACATTTCATTACCCACCCAGGTAACATCATCAATCATAGGAGGTAGTGGGGTTTGCAGAGTGGAGGATCTTGATGCTTCCTGAACTTGGTTGTTTTTTGCAGATGTTTCATCATCAGTAGAAGTTACATCATAGTAGATACAGCTGGTTACAAAACAATCATCAGGGGGCAAGCCAGCAATGCTGCTTCTTGACAACCAAATAGATTCCTCAGACTTATACTCAGTCTACCTTCTCTTCATTGTGCACTTTGATGCACAATTCTCAGCAATTCCCATGCTGGCTTTTGGTGCTTCAATTTGTGTTGACCAAAAATCCATCCCTTTGTTGCAGATGTCATTTACAATGTACAACAAGATGAGATATATTAAATTAAAGATTGTGTGGTGGGAATTTCCTTGTCTTTATCAAAAATATCTCCTGCAGCCCCTCTGCATTCTTTAATCTTGTTCTAGCATAACGTCTTGATTCATTTTCTCTCTCTTCTCCCCTTCTCCTTCCTTGCCTTTTGCTCTCATCTCACAATTTCTTTCTTATTACCCTGCCAAGTTCAGTCATGCCAAAAATAACATGATTACTTGTCTTGGGTCTCATAACACCTGCCCTGCTTAGTCTGACTAAAACTGCTCAATTAGGCCAGGCACACAAAAGAGATTACTGGAATAATCCCACCTTAACTTAAAAGGCATTTTGTCCTGCTCCGAGGAGCAACACAGAGAGAACGGAGGGACACTGCTCAGGCTGCATCAGTACACTTATGCTCATAAATGTGAGTCTTGTGACACATTTTATCTTTATGTGGCACTTACCACCATTACCAGAAGAAGCATCTAATGGAAAGATGTGCCCATGTCTAGCTTAGCCATTGATTTCTTGAAATTGGTTCCTTATTGTCATTGCTGAGCGCAAGGAATCTGGAACAAGGTCAGTCTTGATGATTTTGTGCATGGTTTGGTTTCAGCAAATGTGTGTCCAATGGGGACATTTATTTCTTTGCCTGGGAATGTGAGCACTGAAATCTTAACCTTGAGACTCTGAAAACTGTGGGCAGCTTCTGGCAAGGGTGAATGTCTCCCTGGTGTGGGATAGCACCACTTATTTTGACAGGTTCCCCATTTAACCCAAACCAACCTTTAAACATGCACTGACATGTTAAACATTAGAGCATTCAGATAGTTCTCTGTCTAAAAATATCCAAAATATCTGTTCCTCACAAATAATTTCTAGAAGAAAAGAGGAAGAGGAGAAGAAGATGAAGTATTAAATCTATAAAATTGAAACAAAAAAGTCAAATAAGTACAAAGAAAAGAAAAATTAATGATAGTCACCCTTACAGTCAATGCCAATCTGATCTAGGTATTCTCTAGAACTAGGACTTAACACTAGAACCAGACTGTGTTGTTTTCTCTATGTCATATAGGTGGGAATATGTATAATTTTGTATTTATTTATTTATTTTGTCATGTTTATGTAGTGTATATTGGAGGTGATGACCCTTTGAGAGCTGTATGTAACAAAACTTCATTTTAATGTATGCCGATTAGTGCACATTCAAAATGACAATAAAGTTATTCTAAGTATGTCTCTTTGAGATGGCTTTTGAGATGAAGAGCACAGTCTTATTGTTGATGTGTTAAGTCCATTTCCTGCAATCAGAGACTGTTTCTCCTGGATGTTCCAACTTTTTAGCTGTCTAAGAAAATAGTCATCTCTGGAGAGTACAATTTGCAGTCAACAAGAATGTGATCAATGTCTTCAATGGTCTTCCTTCAATTGGGATTCCATCAAAGGAAGAGAAGGAAGAAGAAACAGGTTCCTCTTCCCAGAGTGAGCTGCTTTACATCTCTGATACTCCTTTTTGAGAGGCAAACCAGATTTCTGACGGTGAGAACAGTCAACCAATGGAACAGAAGTTGCCTTCAAAAGTTGTAGGAGCTTCATCCCTGAAGGCTTTCAAGAAGAGAATTGACTGTCGTTTGTCAGAAATGGTGTAGCTTTGGGTTTAGACTAGATGACCTACGAGGTCCCTTCCAACTCTGTTAATCTAATCTAATCTAATATTCTGTGCATCTGAATGCCATCTCCAGAGCATCCAAAACTAACTATGGAACAATCAGTTGCGAAGCACAAGCTCATGTGAATAACAATAGTTCTTGTCTCTGCTATATCTTCACTTGAAACTAGTTTTGAAATCTGGGCAAATGTCCCTAAGATCTAAAAATAGTTGGGGATTAAAAAAAAGTCACAAATGTCCAAGATACACAACCATTCCTACATTTCTGGAGGTTGCCAACAATTCTAGGAGATCTGCCATGTTGGTGTCTTTTCATAGCTTTGACAAGGGGAGGGGAATGGTAATGTGGATCTGTTCTTAGTTGAGATATCATGAGTCACATGGTGACTACATCAACTCACATGGTCTAACTACTAACTGCTACATTTTGCATTGGTTAACAATCAAAGGAAGCCAAGTAATTTTTGCTGATTTGAGGTTATTGTTCATATCCCAAAAGCTACTGAGTGTATGTGTAATTGATTATAAAAAATGAAGCAACTGCCACTTTCTCTGGCAAATTCAGTTTTGCAAAGCAAGCCTGCTTCATTTTTCAAAAAGAATGACAGAGAAGGTAGCTGAGATGATGTAATTTTTTTCCCGTTCCTTCCCCACCCTCCTCAGCCCAAATTGCTAAATAATCCAGACAACAAATAGCTATTCCATTAGGAAATCAACGTTCCCATCTTGCTTTGCCTAATGAAATATTAAGCACCACCCTCACAGGGTGACTTGGATGGAACTGATGCAATCAGATAAAGAACTGGTTTCCTTTGGGGACATTGATCATCTGATGCAAAAAAGAAAAAAGAAACCCACATAAATAACCCTGATCTTTAGATCTATGGAACAACTTTAAATATTTAATAAACCTGAGATGAATGTATGTGAATGTTAAGTCCTCACCCAGCCTCCTGCCTCTGATCTTAAGGATCAAATTTATCACACGTTGCTTTTTGGAGTTGTCCTGAGGGGAATTTCAGATCCAATTGACAGAAGCAAGAAGAGTGATTAAATGGTCTTGTTCTGTTGTTATCCCAGATAGTGAATGACTTGGCTATCAACTTTGTTCTAACTCTGGAAGAAGAAGGCGGTGGCATAACGGATGTTGCAAATGACAGTGCACCATCAGTCATGGATGTGCATGTGTTAAGTGTGTTAAGTAAGCATGGCATTCAGAAGCAGTAAGCAAGGAACACTTCAGCAGTAAATAGAGGGCATCCTGGCACAGATTTTCCTTCTCCTGCAGAATATATCATTGCTTTTGTGGAAGCTGCCAATTCTCCTATGGGTTGGCCCAAAATTAATTTTGAAAAAAGGCAGAGACACATTATAGAAGGAGTGCAGAGAAGAGCAACTAAGATGATTAGGGGACTGGAGGCTGAAACGTACAAAGAACAGTTGAAAGAATTGGGTATGTCCAGTTTAATGAAAAGAAGGATTAGGGGTGACATGATAGCAAAGTTCCCATATCTAAGGGGTTGTCACAAAGAAGAGGGGATCAACCTATTCTCTAAAGCATGTGACAACACGACAAGAAGCAATGGATGGAAACTAATCAAGAAGAAGATCAACCTAGAATTAAGGAGACATTTCTTGACAGTGAGAACAATTAACCTCTGGTACAGCTTCCCTGAAAAAGTTGTGGATGCTCCAGCAATGGAAGTTTTTAAGAAGAGACTGGGCAACCATTTGTTCAAAATGGTATAGGCAGGAGTGGGATTCGACCAGTTCTATAGAACTGGTTGTTATGATTCTGTGCAATTTGGCAAATGATACCTCTGGATGGTCCCTTCCTTCCCCTCCTAATCAGTTCTTATTGTGCATGCCTGACATTGCTGATTGTGTTCTCCTCTGCCCAGTCACTCTTTAAGGTATTTCTTTTTCCCCTTTTCCTGATGATCAGCTGTTTTGATAATCAGCTGTGCTGGGATTCCCCCCCCTCCCACTATCTTACTGCTTCACCCAGGAGACTTCCCTGAGGCCCAGAAGGGGAAAAAAATCAGAGGGGAGTGCTGCAAAAAAGAAAGAAAGAAGGCACACCCACCCAGTCACATAGCCATGCCCACCTAGCCATGCCCACCTAGCCAAGCCCACAGAACCGGTTGTTAAAGAATTTGAATCCCAACTCTGGGTATAGAGGTTCCTGCATGAACAGGAAGTTAGATCAGAAGACCTTAAAGGTTCTTCTGAAATCTGTCATTCTATTAAGGATTGTGAGGCCACCACAAAACAAGCAAAACTCAGGGTTTGCTTCTACATTAACTATAGAATGGAATTGTGACAGTAGCAGGTAGCAGCACATAACCAACCGAGGCTGATGGTGAAAAGCTAAACAAGTTTGGGGTCTAGTTAATGCTTGGTTGGGAAATGCCAGGAAATGTTGGGTCTGCAGATGAGACCAGAGGAAAGCCCATAAAATTCCAGGAGAAGGAAGTGGTCAAACTTTCCATACAATTGTCCAGAAAATGACATAGATTTATTCAGGAAGTCATAAAGAGTTAAGCTTAACTTGAGGGAATTTAACCTTTTAAAAACTGTATAAGAGTTAAAACATCAGGAAAGACATCTTAAAAAAGCAGGAGATATGAACTTGTATGAATCCAGTAGACATTTCCTGATTATGTTTTCATTGAGTTCTAGCTGGAATCCTGCTCCTTCAACCAGTTCTTGAAGTTATAGCAACAGCACTTAGACTTATATATTGCTTTACAGTGCTTTACAGACCTCTCAAAGCAGTTTACCAAGTCAGCATATTTTCCCCAACAATCTGGGTCCTCATTTTACCCACCTTGGAAGGATGGAAGGCTGAGTCAACCTTGAGCCTGGTGAGACTTGAACTGCCAAATTTCAGGCAGCCAGTAGGCAGCAGAAGTAGCCAGCAGTACTCACTTTAACCACTGCGCCACTGCAGCTCAATTTATCGTCTTGTCTCTAAGAAGATAGGAGCAAATAGGAATTAAACAATTCTCCTTTTTTTTTGTTATGTGTTACATTTTTGCCATCCTCCCTGAGCAGCTGGTAGATTATTTCTGTTTCTCTTATTTTTCTCCACTAGCTCTGGCATCCTTCACAAAGCTCAGTTCATTTTGAGGTTTAGCCTTCTAAAAAACATTACAGAGCTATCTCTATCTCACATGTCCCCTTTCTTGGTGACCTCTTGTTTGTGTCTTTTTTTAATTGGTTTTGTTTTTAGATCTTCACTGTGTGTCTGTGTGTGTGTGTGTGTGTGTGTGCAGCTGCATTCTTATCTTCTGCTGTTTTCCAATGGTTTTTAGCTGTGGCAGTTGCTATTGTTGGAATTGTTTCGTGATCATGCTTCTAATATCACATTTTTAAAGGATCTCCTGTCCTAGGAGATAGGGACGCGGTGGCTCAGTGGCTAAGACGCTGAGCTTGTCGATCAGAAAGGTTGGCAGAAAGTCAGCAGTTCGAATCCCTAGCACCACGTAATGGAGTGAGCTCCTGTTGCTTTTCCCAGCTTCTGCCAACCTAGCAATTCGAAAGCATGTAAAAATGCAAGCAGAAAAATAGGGACCCCTTTGGTGGGAAGGGAACAGCATTCAGTGTGCCTTCGGCTTTTAGTCATGCTGGCCACATGACCACGGAGACATCTTTGGACAGCGCTGGCTCTTCGACTTTGTAACGGAGATGAGCATCGTCCCCCTAGAGCCGGAAATGACTAGCACATATGTGCAAGGGGAACCTTTACCTTTATCCCAGGTATCCTAAGATACTTTCTTAGCTACTTTCTCATTTATCTTCTCCTGTTCTGATATCCTATGCATCTTTCTTTGGGGTTTCTTAAAATCTATGCTATACATTACATCATGTTCAGCTTTAATTCTCACTCATATCAAGGACTCCAGCATTGTACGATCTGTTTTCCCTGTGTATGCAAGCCTTGACTTTTTTCCCAGGACTTTCCTTCTGGTTATTGTTAAATCAGGGATGGTTCCCTTATTCTTTCTTCCAACTTTTGAAAGAAGCAGTAAGAGATTTCCTAACACCTTGGCAGAATTTGTTTCCCAACAGATGTCAAGATGACTAAAGCCACTCATTGCTGCTATTACTTTCAAGCCTTGTAATTTATTTTTATTTTTTTTATTTCTTGGAACATATTAGCTATAACTTTTTCCAGCCTGGACACCAGAACAGTTGTTTTTATGCCTTCTTCCACCTAGTTGAACCCAGATGCTCTCAGTAGCAGTACCAAGTCATTCCTTTGGATTGCTGTTCAAATGTGAATATTTTTAATCAGAAAATATCCACATCACTGCACTGATCAAAAGCACATCACTGTACTGAAAAGCCTGTAACCCGAATGTTGACAACAAAGGGACAACAGAAAAAGGGGAGAGACAGAAAGGTGGAGACAAGAATGGGCAACAATGAAATATGCCTTTAATTGTATTGCAGATATTCAGGAATTCTTCCTCCCTCTTCCCCTCTTCTTCTTCCTCTCTCCCTCCTTCTCCCTCCCTCTCTTCCTCTCTCCTTCCCTTTCCCTGTCTCCCTCCCTCCCTCTCCCTGTCCTTCCCTCTTCCTCCCACCCTTCCTCCCTCTCCCTCCCTCTCTCTCTCCCTCCCTCTCTCTTCTTCTCTTCCTCTTTCTTTCTCTCTCCCTCTCCCTCTCCCTCCCTCTCCCACTCTCCCTCCCTCCCTCTTTCTTCCTCCCTCCCTCTCTTCCTCTCCCCTGTCTCCGTACAGTTCATGGATATGGTAGGATTTTTTGGAAAAGAAATGTTATGCCATTGCTTCCTAGTGTTAATTTTTGAGATGAGCCTTAGAGATTTGTCACTTGACAGTTTGTTGAGTTGCCTGAATTATAACTTGAGGATAAGTACCTGAAAAAAGCATGCAGTTCTTGTATAGTCCGGAAGTCATCTTATTGGTAACATTAATCGGTTTCCCCTTTGGTTTTTAAACACAGATTTTGCATCTGTCCAGCTCCTTGACGTGTAAGCAGGGAATTGATTTTTATTTTTGGCAGCTATGTATAGCTTTCTTAAAAAGCGAGCCAGGGATATCTTTGCTGCTGAAGGAACAGGCCTAAGGATTAACAGGCAAAGAGATTTAATAATGTAGGTGGAGAATGGTCAATCATAAAACTTCCCATTAGTTTTGGAGGAATATCAGTATGTTTATTTTTTCATAAATGGCACATAAGATAAGATAACTTTATTGTCATTATTTTTACTGCAAGCACATGGGCTCACATTAAAAATGAAATTCTGTTGCCTGCTCTCAAGAGAAAGTATATATCTTCCCAAATACATACATATACACATGCTATACACATATATATATACATACCTGCACATACATAAACATATACATACACACACACACACACACACACAAATATTTATATATAAAAACATGGAATCCATTTTAGGATGGCGACTAAATCAAATGAAACACACCTTGCTGAAGAACCTCTGAAATCCACCATTGAAATAAAATGGTTTCTCAACAGATACAACCATGAAGTCCTTCCTTATCACCAGTTCAAAAAATGTAAACAACTTCCACTCGGTATTTAGAAATATCTGGCTGCAGGTGGTAGATTTTTCTCAATCTAGATGTGAGTGTTCCAAGTAATACACTCACAGAAAACAGAACTCTGAGGCAGGCAAATTCCTCAGGAAACAATTTATTGGATAGCATAACTGGTGAAAGCCGACTCTGAAAGTTCCCGCAGCTTTCACCTCATTAAAAAATTAAACTTTCCCCTTTCACCAGTGTGTCAGTGCTCACACTGTCCAATCCAGGAGCAGGCCAGTTGCTTGGCTACTTCACCCCTCTTCTGGCCAGCCACCTGTGAGAATGTCCTTGGTTCCCACACAGAAACTTTATTGTTTTTGCTGCAAATCTCCATCTATTTCCCCCCTCCCTCTATTGTGTGGCAACCATGAAGCCTCCAAGATGGTCTCAGCCAGGATTCACTTCAGGACTGATGCTACAGAAGAGTTGCAAGTTGAAATGCATGATACTGAATCGCGTGATATACAGATCAATGGCCTAACAATGGTACGAAGCAGCTTTGAAAAGGAGTCCTGATTTTTTTCTGGATGGGTGTGTGTTCTCTTCTCACTTTCCATCCATCCGGTCATCATTTTGCCATTATGAGACAGGCAGAAAGAAAATAATTCTCTACCCTTCCTCTCCATATCTTCCCTGTCTTATTAACATCAGTCTTCCCTCTTTCCATTTGTTCAAACCTTCTCTCCTTTGAAAGGGCCTCCTTCTCTTGACCCATCCTTGAAAGGAAGATCTTCTTCACTTTAGATGTCCATGTTTGTGTACTTTCTCTGTAGAAATATATTCCTCAGAATCAGTGGTGGGAATCAAAGTATTTTACAACAGGTTATGTGGGTGTGGCTTGGTGGGCATGGCAGGGGAAGAATACTATAAAATCTCCATTCCCTCCCCACTCCAGGAGGAAGATTACTGCAAAATTCCATTCCTTCCCCCACCCCACTAACCTGCTTTCCAGCTCTGTTCTCCTGTGCAGGGCAACCAAAGAAGACCCAGTCAATTATCTGGGACTCGGGAGGTGGAGAATAGATGGGGGCAGGGCCAGTCAGAGGTGGGATTTGCTGGTTCTCTGAACTACTCAAAATTTCCACCACTGGTTCTCCAGAACTGATCAGAACGTGCTGAATACCACCTCTGCTCAGAATAGGCTATACAGATTATGGAATCCACACTGCTGGCATGAATGCAATCCCAAATATTTGGAGGAAACCAGATGGAAGAAGACCTCTTGGGTATTGGGTGCAAAGGCCATAATAAGACAAAGGCAATAGCAGAATATTTTCTCGCCAAGAAATACTGTCTCTGCAAAGTTCTAATATAAAACCAGACTAGTTGTACTCCCCAACTGCAAGCTTTCAGGAGGGCATAATTTAAAAACCAATCTTCCCTTTTAAAAGAGAACAGGAGGAGAAAAGCTTCCCATGAAATCAGTTGCTAGCTATGGAGACAGTCTAGTGGAACAGAAGAGAGCTTCTTCTAAGCTTGCAAAACAACCAGTTCAGTGACCTTCAGGGGAGAGGAATCTAATGTTGCTAGCAACAGAAAATACATTTGCAAACTAATTAAAACTCTGCATGCCTTTAAGGGGCTTCCTTTACCAGATTATTCCAGCACCTGATATAGCTAGCAGGGAAAGAGAAAGGGAGCAGGTAAAGTTTTTGATGGGAACAACTTTTTCACTCAGCGGCAGAGGAAAATTATGGGTTCAATCACAAGCAAACCGTGTAATGAAATATTCCTTCTGCCTGTAGTTATTTCCATCATGGAGCAACTGCAAAGGCTGATCCCGGGAGAAGATGCGGTTGCTTTAAAGAGTTGAAGACTGGTGATTATGATGGACCAATTTCCAAAGAACAGCACAGTGTTGTTTTTTAAGGACCCCATAATCTCTTGCATCAAGGTAAAGTGAAAATTGAAAGCTGAGTGTTTACTGGCTGGATGCCCTTCCTGTTGCCAATGCAGAGTTTGCAACTGATATGTACTCAGTATGCCCAGAGAGAGAAATACCCACCTCTACCTAGGACCAAACTCACAGCCTCCTGATTGTGAGGTGAGAGCTCCACTTCTAGGCCACTGCATCACTCATCCAAATAACAACAACAATAAAAACTAGCAGATTGGCACACAAGACTGACTTAGAGTATATTTTATCACCATCCAGATAAAATTGTGAGGATGTAAAGTAAGCCTGACCTTATTACTTCTGTATTGGCATAATGATGATGGGGTGATGGTGGAAAGGACCATTAATCACTAGCAAAGAAATGATTACAAACAGAAGGAAAATTGCACTGGGCAAGAAAGCTGTACAGTAACTTAGATTTTGGCTGGATTTCCTCTCTTGTTATTAGTTTATAATCTCCATTCAAAGATGGATTGTTTACAGTGTAAAATGCAATAATGGGTGACAGAAGAAGGAAAAGGACCTGTTTTGTCTTAACTGCATTGAAATCCATCCATCTGGATTGCTCAATTTGGAACTAAAATAAATGGACAAGAAGGGGTGCATTGACAGAGCACCTGGCCTGCCTGCTGAAGATCACATGCTTAAAGGTCTATCATCTCCAAGTGTGATGGAAAAATTCCTGGAAAATTCCTGTTTATAATCCCAAAGGTGATTTTCAAAAGGCAACTGGACCTTCTTGGTTCTCTCCCCCTTTTTTCTTTTGAAAACATTTCATTTTTCATCCAAGAACCTTCTTCTTATTTCTATCACGGATCAATTGCAGAGGGTGGGACTCTGGTCCCGGGAGAAGATGTGGTTGCTTTAAAGAGTTGAAGACTGGTGATTATGGTGGACTGCTTCTAGGATAAGAAGCAAAACATTTAAAAAACAAACACAAGAAAGTCCAATTGCCTTTTGAAAAATATATTTGGAATAACCATGACCTGAGTGATTGAGAATCTCCATAACAATCTCCTTATCACCCATCCCCTCCCACTTGTGATTGTAGGACTGTAACTTTGTTGTTTATATCCTTACGATTTATATTGACTGTTTCCTAGTATGATTTGATTGTTGATTGTACCCTATGACAATCATTAAGTGTTGTACGTTATGATTCTTGATTCCTTAACGAATGTACATTTTCTTTATGTATACTGAGAGCATTTAATACAAGAACAAATTCGTTGGTGTCCAATCCACAACTTGGTCATAAATATTATAATCTATTCTATTCTATTCTATTTATCTATCTATTCTATTCTATTCTAATTGTACGTAGACTTATCTTAAGTGTTTGTACTTATGAATTCTTGATTCTTGAATGAATGAATCTTTTCTTTTATGTACTCAGAGGCATTGCACGCAAGACAAATTCCTTGTGTGTCCGATCAACTTCGCCAATAAGAATTCTGTTCTGTTCTATTGCTATTCTATTCTATTCTATTCTAATTCTATTCTATTCTGTTCTGTTCTGTTTCTGTTTCTATTCTATTCTATCTCTTCTATTCCATTCTATTCTATTCTATTCTTTCCTTATTCATTCTATTCTCTATTCTATTCTATTCTATTCTATTCTGTTCATAGACTCCTACTGGTAAGATCCTGAAGCTTAGCTTTAGACCTATAGCCCAGTACATAGGGCAACTTCTTATGTTCTTGAGATATAGCTTGTAAAATTAGAACAAAGCTATGATTCTACTCAGCACTGGAAGGGCACCCTGAGACACATGATATGGACATGTGAGTCACCTGCAGTTTATGCTGTGGAACTAAGAAACAGCATAATGGAAACAGAAAGGAACAGATGTTTTCCAAGGATGGTAAACAAACAAGAGTTGCAAGCACGGAGGTTTTTGTGAGGAGCAGATGGACTATGTGTCACCCTTCTCCTATAGACATCCAAGAGTGACTCAACAGGCTAATGGTGACCTTCAGACACGAACAAGGTTGCTCTGATAAAGGCATTTGCTTGAGGCAATGTGAATGAGAAGGCAGAGTGGAGCAGACAAGTGGAATGCAGAAAATGTAGGCCAGGATAGTTAAGCGATACCCGTTCCCCCAAAATGGCACAAATTATTTCTGTTTCAAGAAGTTAACTCGAGGAGCTGTAGAGCTGAAAGTGAGCTAAAGGGTTTTCCTCCTGACCATCTGAAATGCTCCCCACACATTATTGAGTTGGCAGAAAACTAGACTGGCATGAAATTGGCTGTTCACGTTGCTGATCCTTATCCTGCCTCTATTGTCTCGGTTTCAAGTCACTGCGGTCCTTTGACTTCCCTCTGAGATAAAAAGGGAGAAAGCCAAACAGATTTTATGCACCTTGAGGCCACCCATGTCTGGTGTTGAAAATGAGGGGAAAGGCATATTTTTTTTAAACACCACAAGAGCTAACGGTGATTTAAACTTGTTTTACTCACTGGCTGGAAATGAGAGGGAATTTAATTCATGGGGACCATGGCAGACAAAAAATGGTCTGAGATGGAATAATAGGGTTGGAAGGGACCTTGGAAGGCTTCTAGTCCAACCCCCTGCCCATGGTAGGAGATCCTAGACAGGTGGCTGTCTAGTTTCTTCTTGATACTCTCTAGTGATGGAGCACCTGCAACTTCTGGAGGCAAGTTGTTCCACAGATTAATTGTTTTCATTGTCAGGAAATTTCTCCTTAGTTCTAAGTTGCTTCTCTCCTTGATGAGTTTCCATCAGTTGCTTCTTGTCCTGCCCTCTGGTGCTTTGGAGAATAGCTTGACTCCCTCTTCTTTGGGGTAGCCCCTGAGATATTGGAACCCTGCTATCATATCACCCCCGTCCTTCTTTTCATTTGACAAGACATACCCAATTCTAGCAACTGTTCTTCATGTGTTTTAGCCCCCAGTCCCCTAATCATCTTTCTTGCTTCTCTGTACTTTCTAGAGGCTCAACATCTTTTTTTTAATTGTGGAGACCAAAAATGGATGCATTATTCCAAATATGGTCTTACTAGTGGGGGGATTCAAATTTTGTTACGACTGGTTCGATGGGCGTGGCTTGGTGGGCATGGCGGGGAAGGATACTGTAAAATCTCCAGCCAGAGGTAGGATTTGCCGGTTTTCCAATCTACTCAAAATTTTTGCTACCGGTTCTCCAGAACTGGTCAGAACCTCCTGAAGATCACCTCTGGGTCTTACTCAGGCATTATAAAGTGGCATTAACTTTGGACACCATCCAATGAGTTATACAGGAGTGGTTTTCCTCCTGTTGTCTTCTTCTGCTTCTTCTTCCGTGGTCAATGCAAAAAAGCATCTTGGGTGAGTCCAGTGGATCTTCTACCTTCCCTTGAGTCTCTCAACCCAATCAAGCAAACCTCCCCATCACTTTTAACTGAAAAAATCTGGAGAAGTTTTCAACTGATGAAAACTGAACACACAACTTAGCTCATGAAAGCATTTCATGCAATGAAGCAAATTATGTAGCCACCCAGGGAAACAAAGATAGTTTGGAAAGAAAGGATAGCAAAGATAAAAACAGATCAAAGAAGCTGGAGGAGAACAAAATTTGTTCAAGGGCCAAAGCTTAGCATGGCATGAAAATAATCTGATCGCCTGAAGACCCTTGTTTTTTGTTTTTTTTTTGCCCCATGCAATTTCTTCTATCTTTTAATTCCAAGGCTTCCAACCTTGGTTAGTTGCTGCAATATTTTATCTGCCAGCTATGGGCTTTCTCACTAGAGGTTGAAGAAGACATGATTAATAAGAAGAGAGTCCTGTTCACAGATGGTCCCACTCAGTAGAGACAGCTGCAGACTCTTTAAAAGGATGAAGACAGAGCCTTGCAGTTTTAATTTTCTCATTCCTGTTTACTGATTTGGAAAGGAATTCATCGTCTCGCAGTAATTTACAACACCACTGCTCTTATTTATTCTTCCTATGAAATGTGCAACTGGGTTAAACCTGTGCATTAGATTCCTTCTGACCCATATTTCTTTCTGTGAATGGCTGCAAGGATTGAAGAATTTGTCTAGGAGTCTGCCGTGAATATCAAGTGGACCTTGTGTTGTGGTTAGCTGGCAGCAGGTGTGGATGGCTGAGTAGAGCAAGGACTCAGATGAGGGGCCAGGACCATTAGGGAGTGAACTGCTGCCTTCAGAGATTGTAGGGGCTGGCAGCAGCGATGAGGAGGTTCCCGAGGAGCCTGTGCCAACTGCGCGTGCATGCAGGGCTGCTCGTAGGAAAGAGCAGCTGCAGCAGCACAGGAAACTCAATAATAAGGCTGCAATGTAATGGCCCCTCCTTCAAGAAAATAAAAGCCAGCTATGAATCAGATGTTCTTTGCAGGAAGCAAAAACGTTTTGAAACTCCAGCTCCGTGGGCATTGCAGTATCTTAAGTTGGTATTTGAAGACTCTTTTGTTGTAAAATATTTCTTATCTGTTATTCTTGGCCTCACACAGTTTTGGCGAGGCTTGCGCTTATCAAAGTTAATTAGTTTGCAGCATCCTTTTAACCGGGGGTTCATAAGAATCATGAAAAGGTTTCTGTTCCCTTTGGTTCGTGTTTGTTTTATTGGAAAAGGGTTTGGGTTTAGAACACCTTCTGAGATGTCCATGCTCTTACAACCAAAGATACACACAATATCTTTGTGCAAGTATCTTTTGGATGGGTTTTTTAAACAGGCCTGTTTCAGATCACAACCTATTTCACACAAAACCCTAAGATAGTGATTCTCAACTTTTTCTTCACCATGGGCCCCTTTAAATACCTTTTGTGGCCACAGACTATGGCCATGGACCTCCAAGACTTAACTCATTTAAGGCTGCTAGATTGCATCAAATATTTGTGAACATTATGTCCCCCCAGGGGTCTGTGGACCACATGTTGAAAACCACCACCTAAGACATTGGGTTGCCTTTGACTTAACATATCATCTGAAACCAGCCTTTGGCAGTTTGTACAATACAGTTTAGGGCATAAGGTGTGCTAACCTTGTGGTTTATTAACCAAGCTTTGGTTTGACAAATCATAGTTAAATATGTTGTGTGGCATACTCTGTCTTAAAGCTCTTCAGCAATGTTCTCCAATGGCCAGTAAACCCACAAAAGCCTTGGTGGCACAGTGTTAGAATGTAGTATTGCAGGCTACTTCTGCTGCCTGCAATTTGACAGTTCGAATCTCACCAGGCTCAAGGTTGACTCCGACTTCCATCCTCCCAAGGTCAATAAAATAAGGACCCAGATTGTCGGGGAAAAGATGCTGACACTGTTAACTGCTTAGGGAAGGTTGTAAAGCACTGTAAAACGGTATATAAGTCTAAGTACTATTGTTACCTACCTACTTCCTTCCTTCCTTCCTTCCTTCCTTCCTTCCTTCCTTCCTTCCTTCCTTCCTTCCTTCCTTCCTTCCTTCCCAGTTTTGCAGGCTACTTCTGCCCATAGCCAGGAGTTTGATCCTGATTGGTTCAAGGTTGACTCAGCCTTCCATCCTTCCAAGGTCAGTAAAATGAGGACCCAGATTGCTGGAGGCCAATATGCTGACTCTGTAAAGAGAAGGCTGTAAAGCACTGTGAAGCAGTATATATGTCTAAATGCTGTTGCTATATATATATTAAGAGATGAATTTGCTTTCAGTTTCTAAGCCCAATTTCTCAGCAACGTTTCCTTTTGGAGGGAGCGAAGAGCAATAATTCAATCTTGCATACTAATGTAATCTTCTTATTGCAAATAAGCCAGTCTGACAGATACTTTTAAGAAGAGATGTGGGTTTTGAAAAGCTCTTGATGGCACTGTCAGTAATTAGAATGTAATTGATGTAATTGAGAGCCCAAGGCCTTTTTGTTAAACTTATCTGCATATTTTAACACTTTATTAAATCTTTGTTTGTAGTAGTTTTCCTACTCCCTGCCACCATGTTCCTATTTGTGCATTATCTAGCTACTGTTTGCTCCCAGCTAGAGATAAATTTGAACTAATCGTGGCTCCTTTTGCAGCTTGCCACATACCTTCTAAGAAAAATCACCAGGTGTCAAATATTTCATTGCTGCTGCTAAGAACAAGGACTGAAAAGGACAGTGAACAAATTTATATCCAAATTGAGTTTCCATTTGGTTGAACTGTTGCTTATAATCACCGTCTTCCCACTTTACTCCTTCTTTTACGTACCATTTCCAAAGCCNTTTCCAAAGCCTTACCCATGTATTGTTTAATGCTATTGCTATTTTACTGAGATAATCAATATAGTTAAAAAAATGAAAATAAAGATAGGGAAGAGGAAGAGGGAAAGAAGGGAAGAGAGTAGTCTAGGATAACGAAACAAAAAAAATAAAGTATCTATCTCCAACTCTTTTCAGCTCACTCAAATAAAGATAATAAAATTACTCCCTCAAGTTTTCATTTTTTATTTTTGCATAATTGGTATATAGTAACCATTTTTATAACAAGAAACTATTTAATCAGAAAATCCCAAAGACAGAATTTCATTTTTATCTATCTCAAGTAAAAAATCTAGATATGGTTTCCAAGTAGAAACGAAATTACATGTATTCCTTTCCTTGATTAAGGCAGATAATTTGGCCATCTCTGCTAATTCAATTAGTTTTTCAGCCATACTGAGCTATGGTGGTGCAGTGTTAGAATGCAGTATTGAAAAATAATTCTGCCAACTGCCAGAAGTTCGATCCTGACCAGCTCAAGGTTGACTCAGCCTTCCATCTTTCCGAGATCAGTAAAATGAGGACCCAGATTGTTGGGGGAAAGAGGCTGACTCTGTAAACTGTTTAGAGAGGGCTGTAAAGCACTGTGAAGTGGCATATAAGTCTAAGTGCTATTGTGCAATTAGCACAATTGCACTTTTCATTTTTGCCTGGAAAACATTCTGACAGTAGTCAACAGCAAATACAACAACAAAATTCTATTTTTTCCCTGCAGGTCTCTTGTCCAATAAACCTATCTTTAAATGCTATTCCTCAGGGATTTTTCAGTCTCTAGAATGTCCTAAAATTCTCCTCGTTATAAGTCACATAATACTATGACTCAATTGCTATATTTTTCTGAGCATTTAAGCTTCATTGATAATTTTCTGAATGTTAACCACAATGATTCAACCATCATTGTGCCAAAAGTAATACTAAAACCAATGCTGGCTATCTCTCAGTTCAGTGGTGGCTCGGTGATGCTTCTTCTATTCACACTCAAACCCTGCTTTTCTCCCCATAATTATCCTTTTTTTCTACCACCTAATTAGTGAACATGCCGGAAAGGGGCTCAGATGATTTTTGAGAAGACGTAATTCCATCTTGCTGTCTTCTAAATACCAGGCTCTCTGTCATAGACTAACAAAATCATCTAATAGAGAAACATTTATAGTATGAACCTGTCTTACAAATAGTCAAATTTGTATTTCTATTCCCTGATGCCTTATTTTGGAATGGGGAAGTTGGGGGGATGCTGTTTCTGTAGTTTAATTGCTTAGGTATTGTATGTGATTTGCATAATACTTTTTTGTTCCTTTGCTTAAATATGCTTCGGATTGGGAATCCAATGAGAAACTTTAGAGCAAGGATAAAAAAGCAAATAAAGCCTGTATTATATAATATATGCGGTAGGGGATTATCATTTTACAACAAGGTCTATTTGGCATACTAATAGCAACTGGAGTCCCTAGTATCAGAAATGATATTATTTCAGCTACAAAAGGAAGGGCAGAGAATTGTGTTCCTCAATTGTGTGGTCTGTTTTGCTAATCTACACAGCACAGGCTGCTTGCTGTGTGTGTGTGTGTTTTTTTTTAACTTTTACAATGAAAACAAAAAAGGAAGGTAACATTTTTTACTTCTTTTTTTTGCAAATTTAGGACACTTGTAGAAAACCAATAGGAAATCAAAACTTTCCCTTCCTGGCTAGCCAGCAAATTTTCTCCTTTCACATGCTCCCTTTCATGCTGAAACCCAAATCCCACTGTATCCCTCTCTATTAAATCTGAAGGAGTTTAAGAATGTATTTTAGGTGCTTCTCACAAGTCATTGTCCCTATCCTTTGTAATGTGATTCCTCTGCTCGGGGTGGGATTCAAAAATCCCAGCAACTGCTAGGTTGCTGAGTGGGTGTTGCTATGGTGGGCGTAGCCTACCAGAACTTCCAGGAGGGCTGTTTTGCACTTTCCCCAGAGTCCGGAGGCTTCCCTTGGGCCTCTGGGAGGTGAAAAACTGCCTCCCCTGCGCTCCAAAGGGCCCCCGAAAGCTGGAAACAGGCCCGTTTCCGGACTTCTGGAACTTCTGATTTGACCTGTTTTTCACCCGCTCAGAGCCTCCATGTGGACCTTGCACTTACCTGTATCCAAAATAGGTTGTGTGGAGTCTCCTGGGAGGGGTGGGTGGGGCCAGTTGGTCGGTTCAACTACCGGTTCAGTGAACCAGATGTAAATTTAACCTCCGGTTCACCCAAATCTAGCCGAACCAGCTGAATCCCACCCCTGCCTTTGCTAGTCTCAATATCCTAAATTCAGACCAGAACAGCAGTAGTTGTGAGTGAATGTCCCTTCTGAAGACTCCTATGTCTTTTCTAAAAAAACTTCTTTGCATTCATATGACACTTGTGTGTACAATGTAGAGATGAACCACAAAGATGACGACTTCGGAGAAAGAATGAGGCAGTTAGCAAACATTACTCAATCTCAGGAAGAAAAGAGAAACAAACTTAAGCAGACACTCCTTTAACTCTCCTTGGAGGAGGGGAAAAAGACTTCCAAGTTTCTGTTACGATAATTTGCTATGAATCTCAATGTTGCTGAAATGGAACAAGTTGTAGATCTGTAGACTTCAATCTTAGGTAGCTTTTTCTTTGGTAATATTACACTACCAACTAGAGCATACAAAACATTTGCTAGACCAATATTCAATACAGCTAATCCAGTCTGGGAAAACTCACATTATGTTATATCTGATAATTCAAAACACAGTTGAGAAAAGTCCCGGAGAATATATTCACAAGAAAGTTCTCCACTCCTCTACTTTGTAGTTATATAGTACCTTATGCACCCAGGACTTGAAATTAATTCCTTAGACCTAAGAAATCCATAGAAGTATTTGCCGGCCTGTCGTCCGATCTATAATAGAGTATCGTGTATATATAATCAAAAATCAATTGGCAACTGCTATCCTTACCTCGCTGTCAATGCAATACTTCATGGCATCAACGCCGCTTAACAACCACAAGAAGCACACAAATAATACAAAACTTCAAGCGCGTTAATCATCTGTATTTCAACTTGACTGCAGGAAATACGACATTCAGCAACCAATGTGGTCTCCAAGATGTCCTGACATCCTCTACCTGACTCTGCAGCTTTCTTCCCAAACCCCACAAACTTATATAACACTTAGACTGAGTCTGTCGCTTTACTTGATACCCCTTTCCTAGCCATCAAGACGTCTAGTAGGACGGATAAGCACAACCCAATGTGCCACACGAAGCTCACTATAGTCCTCGCCGCCCACGAGTCATTCTGAATCCCAACACAACCTTATATCCTGGTGCGCGTTTTCCGCCCCCCCGACCTACCGCCTGCTCTATCATGTTTCTTTATTTTTGTTTTTTACATGATTTTTTCGAGCCAGATCTCTCCATCACATTCATTCCTTATATTGTAATCCACACTTTGTATTCCATAACTAGTTTTACTCCATACCTATATTCTTGTAAAGCCCAATTTACAAACCAAATCAATCAATCAATCAATCAAATTAGCAAGACTCCAGAGGACACTGAAAAAAAATTCCCAGAATTCTACAGCTCAGTGCTTAAAAACAAAAGGGGACTGTTAGTAGGAAAACTTCTTACTCCATAGGAAGAAGCTCAGAGGAGGGGGGGGCAGAATACAGAGATACACATTCAAGAACAGCATCCACTAATCAAAAGGGATTCAATCTGATTTAATAGTCCAAGTGCACCTCTGTTTGGAAGAAAAACATCTGTATATGGAAGGAATGGTATAGGACAGGGGTGTCAAACTCAAGGCTGTCAAAGCCGAAAACTGAGCTTGGGATCATGTTTTCACTGGTAGAGTGCTTGGGCCTACAGACAGCCCCAATGCAAGTGATGTTGAGCTGGTCACATGCACCCTAGCCATGCCCCCCTGGCCACCTCAAGGTCAAACACAATGCTGATGCGTCCCTCAATGAAATTGAGTTTGACACCCCTGGTATAGAGTTTCCTGCCTAATCAGGGGGTTGGACTTGAAGACCTACAAGCTCCCTTCCAACCAAAACAAAAACGATACCTCTGGCCTGCCATTGTCGTAACTCAGTGATAGGATCGCCCACTTTGGAATCTGAAATGGGAGGTCAGATTGGAAATTCAGAGACTGAAATCCTTGAGGAATCCTGTGTCCAAGAACTGGCTGAAGAAACATCCACTGAATTTTGAAGGATTCCTTCTGGCACTCAAATTCTTCCTCAAATGAAATTCCTTTTACAAAGGAACAGAATTTTAGAACAACAGCCATACTGTAAATAGAAATATGTTTCTTATCACTAACAGTCAATCACATAATTGTACCATCTGGTTTTTGTCTATTAAAAGTCCTTGCCTCTCCCCCCTACCCCCACCAAAAGAAACACCTCTAAAATTAATTATTGTTTCCACCAGTATCAACTGTTATGTCTGCCTTTGATCGCCATACCTTAGCAACTTTTTGGATCAGCCCCATATGATTATCCAGATATATTGGTGGAGAAAATGCCTCATAATTCCTTTGTTTTAAATCAGTTGGGAATTTTGAGGAAAATATTTGCACCACCATTTTGGGGGAAGAATAATAGCCTGTTTGGATGTCTAATAATGTGCAGTAATATATTGCACACATTTTAATGGACAATATTCCATTTACTGGAATGATATAACCCATGTTATATTCAGTGTTCCATCCAATTTAGATTTTATCCTTCTGGCTTTATGTTGAATTTATGTTCACCGACAAAGAAATAAAGGGAGACTAGTATAGATCTATATCAAGCTATTTAGCTCTCATCAGCTAGCCATACCCTTCTGGGATTCGAACCTGAGCTACTTACATATTAGATTGATATATTAAGCTCTAAGCCACAGGCTCTCATTCCTTTGTTGGCTATACCAGGGGGGAGAAATAGTTTGTTGCAAAAAGCAGCTGCTCCCAAAAGTTCCTGATTGGGGTTGAAAGGTAGAAGCGGAAGTAGCACGCTCCATCTCATCATTGGATAGACCAGGTTGCCCTGATAGTCCGGTCCCACCAGAAAAACACTTTCCCTTCTAACTTTGGTTGTATCTACAGCAGCAATTTCATTACTAGGTCTTCATTTAGTTAACTCTTTGTCCTGGGTGGTTCTCTTTTATTGGCATGAACATAGAATTAGGTTACCTTCCTTTCCGTTCTCTTCTATTTTCATAGACTGAAGAAGAAGATGAAGTGACTGCAGTGTCTCTTCTTGGTTTCTCCCCTTTTTTTCTCCTTCTAATGAAGTGATATGTTTCTTTAGAATTCAGATCTTGAAGGGTTTTTATTCAAAGTGAAGGTCTGGCAGTGATTATCTGCAGGAGCAGAAGATGGAGCTTAGTCTTTCCCTCCCTTGACTGATAATCGTAATTGGGCAAATCTGAAAGAGTCCTCCATTATGCAAATCAATGCTGGGTCACAAGGAGATGCTACTACTCTGTTTCCCCAAAAACATGACCTACCCTCAAAGTAAGTCCTAGCTTGATTTTTACATGTGTGTCCAACATAAGTCCTACCCCTAAAATAAGCCCTAATTCAGATCCCACTTACTCCAGCGTGGATGGGTAAAATTAAGCTAAGGTGGGGATGGGGGGAGAGTGGAACTTCCCGAGTACTTACCTTTGGACAGGTGTAGCCAGGTCTTGCACACCCCAACAGTGAGCAAGGCTGGCAAGGCTTTCCTGAAGGCCTCTGGAGCTGATAACAAAGCTCCAGATCGATCAGAAGGTCTATTATTGGCTGCAGAAGCCTTTAGGAATGCCTTGCTGGTTGCAGAAGAAGAAGTTCCTGAGGGCCTCTGACAGTGAAAAGGAGGCCGGGGGCAATGCACACAAGTGAAGTTAGTCAGTATTTGACATACCCCCAAAATTAGACCCAGAGCCTTTTTTGGTGGCCAAAAAGAAAGAAAGAAAGAAAGAAAGAAAGAAAGAAAGAAAGAAAGAAAGAAAGAAAGAAAGAAAGAAAGAAAGACAGGGCCTTATTTTCAGGGAAACATTTAAACCAATCTTTTACAATGTGTAGGATAATCAATGAAACTATCCATCTGGGATGGCTGTCCAGCCTCTTCTTAAAACACTCAAAGATGGAGAACTTGCACTCTCTGTGATCAGATGGTTCCACTGTTGGTCAGCCATAAGGACATGTTTTTAATATTTAAATAACTTAAGGTTTCCTATTGTTTTCCCACAAGTGCAGGGTCCACTTTTTGGGATTAACTGAGCATTGATATATTGGTTGTGACTAGAATTAACCAACCGGCTTGTCACTCAACCCTTATGTCATGATCTGAGAGAGAGCGGTTGGCTCAAAGTCACCCAGCCAGCTTTCATGCCTAAAGTAGGACTAGAACTCCCAGTCTCCTGGTGATTGGTCCAAAGTCACCCAGCCAGTTTTCATGCATCAAGGCAGGTCTAAAACTCCCACTCTCCCTGTTTCTAGCCTGGAACCTTAATTACAAAACCAAACTGGTTCTCGTTTCAATAAACCCTAGATAGCTCCCACTCAGGTGTTAAGAGGCTGGGGAATTCTGGGAGTTGAAGTGCACACATCTTAAAAGTTGCCAAGGTTGAAAAACACTATTTTAAATCATCCTGGTAACGGATTAACCTTCTTTTTCCAGTTAAATTCAGATGACTTTATTTAAAAGAGGACACGGCTTTGGCTACTCCAGTAAATGAGGTCGCTGAGTGTTCACTGCTTGTTACTTTAGCTGTTTTCTTTTCTACTCTTCTGGCGCAAATGGAACTAACACT
Source organism: Laticauda laticaudata (assembly GCA_004320025.1). Classification (NCBI taxonomy): domain Eukaryota; kingdom Metazoa; phylum Chordata; class Lepidosauria; order Squamata; family Elapidae; genus Laticauda; species Laticauda laticaudata. The sequence continues at coordinate 6,528 of BHFT01020644.1, read as the reverse complement.
ACTGAAGAATGAAAACATCGGTGCCAATAATTTGCCTCCACCTGCACAAAACTCTACCAGTGTCAATCTAGCAAGGGTCTCTTTGTCACTCCTTAAATTTTTCTCTTTATTCCCAGCTGCCAGAAGGAAGGTACAAACCGTGTGTACAGCTAGTCTTTGACTTACAACAGTCGTTTCAGCGACTGAAGTTACAATGGCAATGAAGAAAGTGACTTATGTGTCATCCCTGAAGCCATTTTGGGAGCATCTTCAGGGCTGCCACAGCAAGGCTCGTTGAAGCTGTGGGAATGGAAGGGAGGAGAGGTAGAATAGCTGGGGACATGTAGCCAAAATAAAATTCTTTCTCCTGTGAACCAAGGATGTTCTCACCAGGTGCCGGGAAAGCATGGGCTGAAACCACCATGAGTTGGGACTGTGATCTGGTTGGACCATGTGATGGACATCTCACCTGGGGGTATGGACTTTGGGTTTTCATTTGGGTGGGGAAAAACTTGGGTCCTTCAGAGTCGGATTTTCATCAGAATACAGAAAATCAGAATACAAAATAACAGAGTTGGAAGGGACCTTGGAGGTCTTCTAGTCCAACCCCCTGCTTAGGCAGGAAACCCTACCAATTCAGACAGTTGTCCAATCTCTTCTTAAAAACTTCCAGTGTTGCAGCATCTACAACTCATGGAGGCAAATTGTTCCACTGGTTAGCTGTTCTAACTGTCAAGAAGTTTATCCTTAGTTCTAAGTTGCTTCTCTCCTTGATCAGTTTCCATCCATTGCTTCCTGTTCTGCCTTCTGCTGCTTTGGAGAATAGGTTGACCCCCTCTTCTTTGTGACAGCACCCTAAATATTAGAGCACTGCTCTCATATAACCCCTGCTCCTTCTCTTTCACAGAATTAGAAGGGACCTTGGAGGTTTTCTAGTCCAACCCCCGGCCTAGGCAGGAAACCCTACACCACTTCAGGCAAATGGTTAACTAATCTCTTCTTAAAAACTTCCAGTGTTGGAGTGTTCACAACTTCTGGAAGCAAGGAGTTCCACAGGTTAATTGTTCTCACTGTCAGGAAACTCCTCCTTAGTTTTAAGTTGCTTCTCTCCTTGATTAGTTTCCATTCATTACTTCTTGTCCTGCCCGCAGGTGCTTTGGAGAATAGCTTGACTCCCTCTTCTTTGGGGCAGCCCCTGAGATATTGGAACACTGCTATCATGTCACTCCTAGTCCTTCCTTCTTTTCATTAAACTAGAACATACCCAAATCAGCTGTGCCAATATGACACTCTTAATAAATTCAAACTTTGAGGAAGCTCCGGGCCTCAGAATTTTGATTACATTGGGTTTGTTCAGGGGTGGGATCTGCCCGGTGTAACTACCGGTTTGGTCATTTTACGTTTTGCTGCACACACTTGTATATCGTCATCAGCTTGCTGCCTGGACAGCTGAGCAGTGTTGCATGTCGGTATGCAGCGGTTGAAAAAGTACTTTTTTCCTGCTTTTTCAACTGTGCCGCGCAAAGCAGCTGAAGTTGAAAAAGCAGGAAATAAAGGTCAGGAAAGAGCCCAGGTGGGCAGGTGAGCCAAAACAGCAGCAGACATAGAACTGGTTGTATGTCTGCTGCTCTTCAGAGCAACCAGTTCTACAGAGGTGGACAGAACCGGTAGAATCCCACCCCTGGGTTTGTTACTTCGAACCCTGACACTATGACTATTTTCCCCACTTCTGATCGTAGCAGCAACCCTATAGTTACATGACCAAAAATTCAGACGCTTGGCAACTGACTCATATTTATGATACTTGCAGTGATCCCCTTTTATGACCTTCTGACAAGCAAAGTCAGATTCACTTAACAAGCGTGTTGCCAGCTTAACAACTTCAGTGATTCGCATAACAAACGTGGCAAGAATAGTCATAAAACGGGTCAAAATTCACTTATCTGATTTCTCACTTAATGACATTTTGGGCTCAGTTGTGGTCGTAACCTGAGGATTACTTGTAACTCTAAAGGGAAAAAAAACATTTTTTACTTCCAATAATAAAAATACCCAGACAGAAAAACCCAGATCTTTTAATGTCTAGCTTGGGTTATTATTAAAAATTAATTGGCTGTGTCAGTGTGGTTCTTGAAGCCACACTATGGAAACACCTAAGCTGTAGAAATATTGTAGATAAAATCTTTTTTTTTCCCTTTAAGGAAAGGAGGGATAAGTGTATTCTTTGGTAAGTTGGAATCTTCAGGGGGCAGAAAGCTAAGAGGTGGCTTGAAAGCATTTAAACACTTTGCTTTAAAAAAAAAAAGTTTTTTTGCACAATGCTTTTTCAGCCTTGAGTGATACTTTAAAGCAAAAAATTCATTTTTTCTTTTCTTTTCCCATTCTCCCCACCTTTTCGCTTGAAGAGTTAAAAGACAGGTAGGGGAGCTCTCATCAAAAATAATAATAAAAAAAAACTAATAATGTGGTATTGAACTGGTTCTTTGACAGCTAATCCTTCAAACATGACTCTGCTTAGAGTAAAGGCTGTAGAAGAAAAAAAGGGAATTGTCGGAGAATTCATATTTTTTCCTTCTGGTTTGATGGCAAGTGGGAAGAAATTCTCCATTTGTACATATTTTTTTTTTAAAATCCTTGGGATCTTATAAGAAGCCATATGGGGAAGGAAGAGCACGGAGGGGGAAAAAAACAATGTGTCTTAGAAAGGAAATGGAAGAGTTCAAAAACGGTATGTTGTAACCCTTCCTGCTTGTTTAATACAGAAGGCGGAATATCCTGTGTCTTCCTCTTATCTTAGTGCTTGGAAGTGCTCTGTACCCCCTTGAGCTGGTTTGGTGCAGGGGCTTTGAAGCCAGGAGACTGTGAATTCTTGTCCCAATTTAGGCATGAAAGCTGGCTGGGTCACTTTGGACCAAGCATCAGGAGATGATGAATTCTAGTCCCACTTAAGTCATGAAAGCTGGCTGGATAACTCTGGGACAACCATGAGGAGACTGTGAGTTCTAGTCCCTCAGGCATGAAAGCGAGCTGGGTCACTTTGGGCCAACCACCAGGAGACTGAATTCTAGTCCCACCTAAGTCATGAAAGCTGGCTGGGCCAACCACCAGGAGACTGTGAGTTCTAGTCCATCCTCAGGCACAAAAACCAGCTTGCTGACTTCCAGTCAATCACCAGGGAATGTTGCATTCTAATTCTGCCTTAGTCATGAAAGGCCAGTGCAGTGTTGCTCTGTTTCTCCCCAAGCATCTGGCAGCCCATCCTCCCCTTCCCTCTCTGTGATCCTGCCATCCTTCTTTTTAATGATCTCCTCCTTTCCAGCAAATGAGGCATCTCTGCGAAACCCCCCCCCCCTTTCTCTCCTGAAAGCAGATTCTTAGCACTCCATTATCTTAATGAGGACTCTCTCAGGATCCCTCAACACTTCCTGACATCCTGCAAGCAGTTGGAGAGGTAGGCCAGGTAAATGTCAATTTCTATGGCTTTCATTACACCATTCTCTATCTTTTCCCAGTGTCGTAATTGCAACGTTTGCTCTTAATTCAGCCAGTCTTTGGAGTAGCTCTTATTCTTACTTTCTTAAGCTTGGAGGTCATTCTCCACATTTGAGTCAGGCTTTTTATTTATTTATTCAATAGTTATTTGGTTGTCCCCTAAATCCCAGTGACAGGTCATAAAGGCAATAAATCCTTAAGTGCTTAATAGCCCAGAAGTGGGGAAAACTTCATTCCGAGAAGTCACAGAACTTCAATTTGGAAGGTTGTTTCAGAAAGTGGATACAATTCAGGGATGGGATTGAATTGCCTCTGAATTAAATCTCCAAATTGAACCAGTGCATTGGCTTTGGCGGTTATTCATTTAGTCACTTGTAGACGATCCATTTTGTAGCTTGCAGAGCAGCTTACAGCCAAGCAAATTACAGTGGTAAAGAGATAAAAAACACAGCTAGAATCTAAACACCATCAAGCTAACACAAGTCCTCCATCTGTAGCAGAAGTTCATATCAAAAACGGTCCCAACAGGTTCCCTTCGATGCCAGGAGACAATAACAGAATAACAGAGTTGGAAGGTACTTTGGAGGTCTTCTAGTCCAACCCCCTGCTGAAGCAGAAAATCCTATACCATTTCAGACAAATGACTGTCCAATCTCTTCTTAAAGCTTTCAATGATAGAGCACCCTTAACTTTTACAGGTGTCGAGAAACGTCTCCTGAGTTCTTGGTTGGATCTCTCCTTAATGATCTTCCACTCACTACTTCATAATGTGGGGGCCAGAATGGAGAAAACATGGTGCTGGTCCCCAGTCATTTCTTCTCATGTAGGGTCTTTAAAGTAGTTCTTTTATCTGGAGGCAAGAGGCCAAGCTCCATAGAGTTTTATGGGGAATTTTACTTGTACATTGCTCAGTCTTCTTCTGGGCATTTTCCTAGATAGATAGATAGATAGATAGATAGATAGATAGATAGATAGATAGATGGATGGATGGATGGATGGATGGATGGATGGATGGATGGATGGATGGATGGATGGATGGATGGATAGATAGATAGATAGATAGATAGATAGATAGATAGATAGATAGATAGATAGATAGGATAGGATAGATCAATGATGGCTAACATTTTCCACATTGGGTGCCGAAAGTGCATGTGCCTGCATCCATGATGCAATGTCTGCATTTAACTGGATGAAGAAATGCTAACTGAACAGATTAACACAAGGGCCAGGTTATCATTGCTTGGAGCTCTTCTTCATCCCAGATACAGAGGCATTTTTCTTGGCCAGAAGGGGGAAGACAGAGTCCCTGGAGGAGGGAAGTGATAGATATGGCGGTGCCTAGCAGTGTTTGGGTGCGCCTTCATCCAAAGAACAGTTGAAGTTCTACTGAGCTCTTTTAGTTGAAAATGAGACTGGTGAAGTGAGCTACTGTGTTCACAAACAATCTGTCATCTGGCTACAATGAAAGCCCTTGGCATTTGAGGGCTGGATGCAATTAGTTGTAGTTGCAATTTGAGCCTTGCCATCATGACTAATTGAAGTTATCCAAAGGGGTTGTAATGGTAATCTCCATCTCTTGGAAAGAGGAAAGAATGCTTGAAAACAAATGCAACATCTGGTGAGTCCTACCTTATCTGATAAATGCGGTTTCCAAGGGAATAAAGAAAGCTTCACTCTAGCAAACTCACAAATAAATGGGATTTTCAAAGGGAAAATACAGATGGACCTCAACTTACCACCACAGTAGCAAGCCGATTTTGTCATTGTTACCAGTGCAATTGTTGAGTGAGCAATGCCCAAGTTTACAACCTTTTGGTCATGATTGATAAGTGAATCACTGCCGCTATGACTGTGTGATCATTACTCAAATAAACTTTGCTTGTTGGAAGCCAGGTCACAAGATCGCAAATCTGTTCACATGATTTGAGATATTGCTACCTTCATAAATTCATGCCAGTTGACAAGTGCCCTAATTATGATCACATGATCTTATGGATACGGTGTAAGTACAAAGACAAGTTGTAAGGAATCCCAAAGGTGTTTTTCCAAGAGGCAACTGCCCATTCTGCCCTCATTTACAATCACTTTTTTAGAACCCAAAGTTACAGTGCACTGCAAAAAAACTATTTACAACTGAATATTTATGGAGGTTCTCAGTCATCCGGGTTATGGTTGTCCCAACCAAAAGGTGCTTTTTTCAAGAGGCAACTGGACTTTTCTGGTTTTTTTCTTTGAAGAAGTTTCACTTCTCATCCAAGAAGCTTCTTCAGCTCTGACTGGATGGTGGGGAATAGAAGGATTGATGCTCCTTACAGATAGCTGGTCATTTGCATTCTTTTAGAGAGTTGTTGAGGCTACTTGGAGGTTTATCTATGTCATCAGGGTCAGCTGAGTAGTGCAAATGGGTGTGGGGCCTTCTTGGAACTGCTGAAAGGACTGTATTGCAGACTGGAGCTGGATGATGTCGTATTCCTCCCCTTCTCTTGAAACAGGGCTGTTCAGTTTGGACATAGATGGCCTCTTTGACCCCTCTTTCAAACCAGCGATCCTCTCTGTCCAAAATGTGGACTTTGCTGTCTTCAAAAGAGCAGATGTTGTCTTTCCAATGCAGAATCTATGAATCTAGTCCTGATGGATTTGTTCTCCTATGTTGTGCCATGCCTTTATGAAGAATGCAAATGACCAGCTGTCCGCAAGGAATATAAACCTTTTCATTCCCCACCATCCAGTCAGAGCTCAAGAAATTTCTTGGATGAGAAGTGAAACATCTTCAAAGAAAAAACCAGAAAAGTCCAGTTGCCTCTTAAAAAAAGCACCTTTTGGTTGGGACAACCCTGACCTGGATAACTGAGACCTTCCATAGATATTCAGTTGTAAATAATTTTGTTGCAGTGCCACTGTAACTTTGGGTTCTAAAAAAATGGTTGTAAACAAGGACTACCTGTATTTGTAGTTGACCAGCTGTATGTTGTATAATATCATGTCACCTTTTTCCTGTTTATTAAAGTGGCAAAATAAACTTTTGCAAGAAACTTGCTGTTTAGATCTAATCGG
>BHFT01020643.1:72161-134634 GCA_004320025.1 Laticauda laticaudata | reverse complement strand
CTTCCTCTGAATGCCCAGCCAGACTGTGCCCTTCCCCCATTTCTTCCACAGCCACCAGAGCCACACTCCCACTCCCTATCAGCTGCTCAATCTCCCCCTCAGAATCAGACTCCAACAAGGGCATGACACCTTCATTGTGTGAGATGACTGGACTGGGTCCAAGGGAGGGGTCAAATACATCATCAGCCTTGAGTCCCTTCATGCCCACAAAGAATTTAAGTCCAGCCCACCTTGAATTCCATTGACTTTTAGCTACCGCCAATTTGTTTTGACCGTTAGTAGTTCAGATTCTTTGTGGAGAGCTTTAGTGAAAAAAGGACATCTTCATCAGAGACATCTGAGCTACAGTTTCAAGAGGCTACAGAAATCTATTTCATCCAGTTTATAGCCTGTTTTTTCTGAAGTCCCTCTAATATAATGTCTTTTGAAAACTCTTGTTGACAATGTGCATGATTTTATCCCTAGCTCTGAAATATTGTAGGAGATGACCAGGATGAGCCCAAAGGAGTGGTCAAACATGCCATCAGTCTCGAGTCCCTTAATGACCACAAGGGATCTAAGTCCAGCTGACCTTGAATTCCATTGATTCTTATCTACCACCAATTTATTTTGACTGTTAGTGGTTCAGATTCTTGTGAAGAGCGTTAGCATACAATGAATCTATATATTCATTTGCACTGCCTGGACTCCTGATTTCCTGCACTTGACATTCATGTTTTTACAATTGTTGTAATACGTTGACTATGCTGCCAATCCTGAAGGCAAATCAGAAGCTTAAAATGTTAGAGACCACTGCCTGTTGGTTACTGGGTGTCATTCAGGTTATGGACTACCCACATTTCATGGACTGTGCTCATTATTTATAAAATTGTTTGCAGAATTAATAGTATTGCTGCTGATCTGTAACACACCAAGATGAGTCTAGGAGCTCATAGGTGTGTGTGTGTGTGTGTGTGTGTGTGTGTGTGTGTGTGTGTGTATCTGTGTGTATTGTGTCTTCATGAACTGGTAAATGGGCAATCAGGAGAGCAGATGTAAACAGGGGTATTTTTTGTGTTGGCACCTTCTTAATGGAACTTTGAGGGTGAATTTTGGCATAGTTCGTTATTATTCAAGGTAGACATCTTCACATTTTTTTGCTCTTCTTGAGATGGGATGAGAAAGTCTTCAAATCCTCTCTTGCTGAATGATTCATGACAGTTGTCTATTAATAAAAATAGAGAGTCCCAATCGCAGCTTGTTTAGTGTTTATATTTTACTTTTTTATTTTCATCTGTAAGCTATTCTGCAATTCATCTTAAAGAACAGAAAATAATTTTACCAAACAACTCAATGTGTCAAGAAAGGATAGAATAGAACAGAATAACAGAGTTGGAAGGGACCTTGGAGGTCTTCTAGTCCAACCCCCTGCCTAGGCAGGAAACTCTATACCACTTCAGACAAATGGTTATCCAATATCTTTTAAAAAACTTCCAGTGTTGGAGCATTCACAACTTCTGGAGGCAAGTGGTTCCACTGATTAACTGTTCTAACTGTCAGGAAATTTCTCCTTAATTCCAGATTGCTTCTCTCTTTGATTAGTTTCTACCCATTGCTTCTTGTCCTGCCCTCAGGTGCTTTGGAGAAGAGCTTGACTCCCTCTTATTTGGGGCAACCCCTGAGAAATTGGAACTATGCTATCATGTCTCCCCTAGTCCTTCTTTTCATTAGACTAGGATGTTCTTGGTGGCAGTGCTTCTCAGCCAGGGTGACTTGAAGATGTATGGACTACAACTTCCAGAATTCCCCAGCCAGCAATATCTTCATTTGAAAGTATAGGTAGTCCTCAACTTACAACAGTTCATTTAGTGACCATCCAAAGTTACAGTGGCACTGAAAGAAAGTGATTTATGACAGTTTTTCACAGTTATAACCTTTGCACCATGATCATGTGACCAAAATTCAGATGCTTAGCAACTGGTTCACACTTATGACCCTTGCAGCATTCCAGAGTCACATGATCCCCTTTTTGCAACCTTCCCACAAGCCAAGTCAAGGAGGAAGCCAGATTCACTCAATGACCGGGTTACCAACTTATCAACTGCAGTGATTCACTTAATAACGGTGGCAGGAAATGTCATAAAATGGAGGCAAAGCTCACTTAACAAATCCTCACTCGACAACATAAATTTTGTGCTCGTAAGTTGAACTCTCCCTGTACTTGATCTAGTCACTGCCATCGTTTTGCAAAGAATAGAATAGAATAGAATAGAATAGAATATATGGAATAGAGTAGAGGAGAGCAAGGCAGAGCAGAACAGAATAGCATAAATATTGGAATATGGAATAGAATAGAATAGAATAAATTCTTTATTGGCCAAGTGTGATTGGACACACAAAGAATTAGTCTCCAGTGTATATGCTCTCATGTACATAAGAAAAAAATTCAGATACAGATTAATAAAAAGACACAGAAACAGATGAACAGGGTTGGAAGAGACATTGTAGGTCATCTAGTCAAACCTCCCTGTTCAACAAACCCTGCACCATTTAGGACAGTCTCTTCTTGAAAGCTTCCAGGGATGAAGCTCCCACAACTTCCGAGGGCAAGTTCTGTTCCATTGGTTAATTATTCTCACTGTCAGAAAATGTAGCCTTATTTCCAAGTTGAATCTCTCCTTGTTCAGTTGCCATCCATTACTCCTTGTCTGGCCTTTGGTACTTTGGGAAATAGCTTGACCCCTTCCTCCTCTCTGTGGCAGCCCCATAAATATTGGAACATTTGATATCATGTCTCCCCTGGCCCTTCTCTTCGCTAGACTAGCCAGGCCCAGTTCCTGCAACTGTTCATTGAATGTTTACAATTGCCTTTTTCTGTTCGCTGTTTTCCTGCCCCTTTCGGGCACCCGGCAAACCGAGTGAGCTGCCAGGAGATCGGATCCAAAGACAACGGGCCAATTCGCTCATCCAATTAGGCCTCCGAGTGACACTTTGCAAAGAAGTGGCAGATAATTTTCTTGATGCCCGGCTCTTCCATGCCACTGCATTAGTCATCATTAGCTCCACGGCCTTCTGTCCTGTGCGCCCACTCCTCGCCGACTGCCGGGAAGGGAAGCAGGGACAGCACCAAGGGGAGCAGAGTTCGATAGGACTGGCATTGTCACGGGCATCTCATTAATGCCTACTGATTTGAATGAGGGGTCTGACCCTCCTTTTGTGAATTGTGGCCGACAAAGGATGCCACCTCAAAGATGCTCGCCAGTCCGCTGAAGGCCGCCTCCTGATTAGATTTCCCAATGTCAGGCTGGGAACAGGAGCTCATTAAAAAAGTGTGTGTGTATGTGAGTGTGTTTGAGTGTGTGTGGAAAAGGAAGCAAACCAAGGAGGGAGGAGATAACAAAACCTCTCACTTTTTTTTTTTTTTTNAGGAAGCAAACCAAGGAGGGAGGAGATAACAAAACCTCTCACTTTTTTTTTTTTTTTTTTGTCATGCCACATATAGCAAAAAACGATTTGGGAACAGCTTTGATTAATTAAGCGGGGAGAATTTCGGGTCGTCGTTCGTTAACAGACAAGACAGCTTGCCTGCAGCTCACGATCAGAAAGTCCCGTTTTCTGCTCCTCGGATGCACATAAATTTGCATTGATGATGATGATGATGGTTTTAGATTGGCAAGAAGGAGGCAGGAAGAGAACGGGGACTCTGGCCCTCTCGGTTCCATTTTGTGCCAGCAACCTGTCAAGGTTCCCTGCATTCAGCTGTCCGCGTTTCATTTATGCCTCCTTCACTGGGCTGGAAATTGCAAACCGGAAAGACTTCGGACCGGAATATGTTTGATATGCAGATTTATACACAGCGCTCGTCAACTGTTCCCGCAGAAGAGAAAGCATGTATTTTTGTTTCCTGCCTGGAATGGACCATTCAGCTCAACACACTGCCTTGCAAATAACGGTGCTCTGCGTCCTCCTGCCTTGTTCTTCTGGGCTACTGCTCCAGATCGTCTCTAGTCGACATTGGACCTGCTGGCTTTGCGTTTGAAGTGGTGGTAGGGGGAGGAGGCCGAGATAAAGTCAAATGGCCAGGAGAGAAGGGGTAATGATGCAAAATGGATTGTGCTAAATCATACACACATATCTCCTTCCTTCCTCCCTCCCTCCCTTCCCCTCATTTACATTTCCTTCCTTTCTTCCTTTCATTTTTCCTTCCTTCCTTCCTCCCTTCATCTCATTCACATTTCCTTCTTCCCTCCCTTCTCCTCATTCTCCCTTCCTTCCTTCTTTCCTTCCTCTCATTTTTCCTCCCTCCCTTCCTCTCATTCACATTTCCTTCCTTCCTTCCTCTCATTTTTCCTTCCTTCCTTCCTTCCTCCCACCCTCCCTCCCTTCCGCTCATTCACATTTCCTTCCTCCCTCTTTCCCTTTCCCTCATTTTTCCTTCCTTCTTCTCTCCCTCCCTCCCTTCCTCTCATTCACATTTCCTCCCTCCCTCCCCCTCATTCTCATTTCCTTCTTTCTTTCCTCTCATTTTCCTTCCTTCCTTCCTTCCTTCCTTCCTTCCTTCCTTCCTTCCTTCCTTCCTTCCTTCCTTCCTTCCTTTTCCTCTCGTCCCAAAGGTGCTTTTTCTGGAGAAAACTGGATTTCCTTGTTTTTTCTTTGAAGACGTTTCACTTCTCATCCAAGAAGCTTCTTCAGCTCTGACTGCATAGCTTCTTGGATGAGAAGCGAAACGTCCTCAAAAGAAAAAACAAAATAGTCCCATTGCCTCCTAAAAAAGCATCTTTGGGGCAACCATGACCTGGATGACTGAGAATCTCTACAGATTTCCTTCCTCTCGTTCCCATGGCAGAATGGAGAATTCAGGGAACTGAACTCCACTCGTCTTAAAGTGGCCAAGGTTGAGAAACACTGCCCTAATGCATTCTTATAGGCAAGATAGATGGCCAATCCCTTGGAATGTGAATCATAGAACAATCATACAACAACAAGAGTTGGAAGGGAGGTCATCTTGGAGGTCATCTAGTCCAACCCCCTGCTCGAGAGTCTATTCCAAATCTCCCCACCTCCTGTTTTTTCTTCAGTCACATGACCAGGAAGGAAGAGAGAACACATTCAGCCCTGCCTGTATTTCCCAGCACATGTGATGAGCAAACACACATGCACAGCCCACAAATGCAACACTGACATGCCACACATTATTCATAAAAATATTGCAGACATCTCCTTTTATACATACCACATTAGAATTTCCAGATGCAACTTCTTTGTGTTTTTAACATCTTTCTAAATTTGTTTGGTAGTGGTGGTGCAGAGGTGGTCTTCAGCCAGTTTTGACCAGTTTGGGAGAACCAGTAGTGGAAATTTTGAGTAGTTTAGAGAACCGGCAAATCCCACCTCTGACTGGCCCCGCCCCCATCTATTCTCCACCTCCCATCGAGTCCCAGCTGATCGGCTGGGTCTTCTTTGGTTGCCCTGCACAGGAGAATGGAGCTGGAAAGCAGGTCAGTGGGGTGGGGGAGAGAATGGAGATTTTGCAATATAGCCTTCCCCTGGCACACCCATCAAGCCATGCCCATCAAGCCACACCATGCCTACCAAGCCACGCTCACAGAACCGGGAGTATTTTTTTTTTTAATCCCACCACTGTGATGGTAGTGGGAAGATTTCTTGTGATAGAGTTGTGAGGTTCTACTACAAAATGCAGTCAAGGATCGCTCTTCAGTTTTGTGTACATACGCATGTGATCAGCAATCAGAAGCCAATCAACCCTTCTTAGTTTGGTGGGCTCAATATTCCATACTGAAGATGTGATTATGAAAATAGATGTTGAGTTTTTAACTAAAGCAGCCAGGGTGCCAGGCTTGATTAAATTAATTTGTATTGATATTTTCTCTTCTTGATTTGTCTTTGTGCACTGTTTAAATTCTTCTTGTCACAACAGGAAAACAAAGAAGGAGAATTCAAGACTGGCTGCAGGAAAAAAAAAAAAAGAGACCTCCTTTCCACATTTCTTAAAAATAATATCCAAATATATTAAATCGAATGAATTAACATGAAGAATATGTGTGTGCATATATATAAAAACACACATACACGTCCTTAATGTTATGTTATATATGCATATATCTGCAAACATATATATTCTTAAAATGTCAAGCACCCCTTAATGAAAGAGAAGGGATTTGATTGAGCCCAAATCATTTTTTCCCATATGTCATGAAATTACAGACAGCCAAAATTCCTTTGGGTGATCTATTTTCATCAGGGTGGATTTAATATAAGTCCCCTGGTCTTCCTGCCAGTTGTTCAATATTTGATGACTGTTAAATGCATCCACTTAATTTTGGCATCCTCTTAATTTGGCAAAACAGGAAGATTATCCAATTATTTTTCACTTTCCAATAAAGAACATCTTTTATTCTAGCTCTATTCCAACACACTTTTACAAAGCAGCAGCTAAATAATGCAATTGTCAAAATATTAAATGTTGAATAATAGCCAGAACAGGATTAAAATGGATAGCAGAGAGAAATTGGTTTGAAATAAATCAGTAACATGTATAAAAGAACCTTTGTTTGTTTCTTTGTTTGTTCTAATAGATTGTTGTAACTTAGAGGACAATAGGCTAAAAATAGAGCCATGAGGAATATTTATCTACCTATATGCATTTGTATAATGAGTGAGCTTAATTCTGTTTTCTGATGCTTTTGCCTGTATTCGCTTATCTTGTTTCCACATTTAGGAATAGAATAGAGCTGGAAGAGTCCTGGCTTGGAGGTTTTCTAGTCCAGCAGGAGAACCTATAATATTTCAGACAAGTGCCTGTCCAGTCTCTTCTTAAAAACCTCCAGTGATGGAGCACCCATGATTTCTGGTGGCCAGCTGTTTCACTGGTTAATTATTCCTGCTGTTAGGAAGTTTTTTCTTAATTTCAGGTTTCTTCTCTTTTTGGTTAATCTCCAACCATTGTTTCTTATCCTGCTTTGGAGAATAATTTTGGATTTGATGCTTTACCAGAGTGTTACAACCAAGTGTAACTCTTCTGAAGCCTACAAACAGGCTTAAAGTCTGCTAGCTTCCAGGGCCAAGTTTGTCATGCTAGTTTTTTCTGCTTTCAGCATTATGCCAACAATACCATCCACAATGTTGTATTACTCAGTTGCTATGATTTGTTTGGGAACATATGCTTCAGTTAACTGCTATCCAAAACTGGCAATTGACTTTATCATTGTCATATTATTTATCATTTCCACGGCATTTTTTTCCCTCCAATGCTGAGCCATTCTTTACAGTTCTTCTGTCATTTATCCTTCCGATGACAACTGCATTGGGTTGGAAGATAATTATTTCCTTTAGGCTACCCGATAAGTTTTCTGGCTGATTGAGAATTTTGTTCACCAGAACAGGCAAACATCAGCAGATCTACCACTCCAGCAAACTACACTTTGCCCATGACCTTGTAGTGTGGCCATAAATAATAATAGTCTTCTCTTTTTACTGCCTACTTAAGAATGCAAAGGAAGAAGAGATGTTATTGTATGGCATATGGCAGGCTACCAGACATGGGTGATAGATGATGCTTCACTCAGTGGATCAAAAGTTGGGCCAGATTTTCCTCAAAGGAAAACCAAAAAGATATTTTTTAGGGGCACTATATTCTACTACATATATCTAATTAAAAATTATGGGATGATGGGCAGGGGTGGGATTCTACAGGTTCACACCTATTCTCTAGAACCGGTTGTTAACTTTCAAAGCAGTTCAGAAAACAGGTTGTTGGAAGAAATCTCCTTTTGTTATTTTTTCCACCCTTCTTGCATTCTTGGCAGTATGCCTAGACTTACTGTCTCTGAAGGAGGTTTTTTTTTTCTTTGCTGGTACTTTCTTAAAGGGGAAGGGTTATTTTAAGCTTTTTACACTGCTGTTGGGAGGAAATACTCCCCTGTTGGAGTAAGCACTTTGAAGAAATCATTGAATAATGAAGCAGAGCTGCCAGAAAGAAGCTTTTAATGACAAGGAACAAAGATGAGTGACAATCAGCAAGGCTTCTTGGCTAGCTAGAAAGATTGACATTCAAACGTGAGTTTATATACCCTTTTAAAGTTTTGGTCTAAAACTGGTGACCATTCAAAGTTACAATGGCACTGAAAAAAGTGACTTATGACCATTTTTCACACTTACGACTGTTGCCGCATCCCCACTGTCATGAGAGGCCAAGCGAGGAGAAGCACCCCTTGGTGTAAGTGATGTCGAGTTGGCCACCCCCACCCAGTCACATGATCAGCAAGCCACGTCCACCAACTAAGCCACACCCACAGAACCAGTTGTTAAAAAAATTGAATCCCACCCCTGATGATGGGTGATAAAGAAGAAGAAAATTTATCATTGGATAGTCCCCCCCCCCCCTTTGGTCTTATTACATGCTAAAAAAAGTAACCAGCATTTGTTCTGATGGCTACACAATAATTTGTACACCAATGTTACAAGTTAGCTCTACAGGTAGTTTTTGACAAACATGATGGAATCTGAAGGTTCTGTGCTAAGCAAGGCCGTTGTGAAATGAATATTGTCCCCTTTTAACGACCTTTCTTGCCACAGTTGTTGAATGAATCCTTGCAGTTATTAAGGTTATAACACAGTTGTTAAGTGAATCTGGCTTCCGCCTTGGCTTTGCTTGACAGAAGGTTGCAAAAATGGATCAGGGGACATTGGGGCACTGCAACCATCATAAATAGGAGTCTGTTATATTGAGAGTTTTGCAGCGATAATTCAGCACCAGAAAAATAAACACAGATGGCTGATGCTTCATTTAATATCTTTATAAACATAAGTAGATTTTATAAACCAGTTGTAGATTTCTCCAACATGAAGCAAACTCAGACAGAAACATGTTGCAAGTTCAGAGCAGAGCTCTAGTCTTCAGCAAGAAAACAAGTTAGTTTCATCTTCAATAAACAGACTCAGAGTTTAACATAGCTTCAGAGCTTAACATAGAGCTTAGTAGCCTAAGTAGTAAGCTACTTTTAGTTTCAGTTTCCAAACTGTCCTCATTGGCTGATTTAGTTGATTTAGTTGCTATGCCTATTGATTGGCTGACCTTGTTACCAAGCTCTATTCCAGTTTATGAATATACTGACAAGTTACCAAGCAACTGAATGTTGATCATGAGACCCCAGGGATGCTGTAATAGTTGTGTGAAAAATGGTCACAAGTCACTTTTTTACAGTGGTGTTGTAACTTTGAACAGTCACTAAGGGAATGATTGTATGTTGTTGACTCCCTGTATTGAAAAATATTAGGTGGGAAAAGGCTGATTCCAATACCTTTTGTAAATCCTAAGTTACTTTTTCAAGCAACCACACGCTTCTTCGTTCTGTCTATCATTAAATAGTTGTGGGTCAAAACTCCTTACTGCTTTCTCACATTATATCCACTTTTCAACTTATTTTTCCCTTTTTTGGTTGTTTTTTTTTCCATTCTCCATTCTCTTTCCCCTCTTTCCCCTTTCTTCCCCAAGTAGAGTTACTTGTTCATTTAAAATGGCTTCTTCTTTGTCCCAATCTTCTTGTTGCGTAGTCTTTTCTTGTAATTTCTCGTAGGTAGAGATCGCCATTTCTAAGAATTGAAAAACAGAACCAAAGAGAGCCCTTCCCTTCTTGTTCCTCTTCTTTAAGTTTTTTAAATTTTATTTTCAGTTCATCACAAGTGATGCCATTGTGGAGTTTTTTTTCTTTTAAAACAACCACACAAGTGTTTTTAATCCTTCAAATATAATTCCAAAAGTCCAAAAGTCAGCAAGCAATCCAAATACACACAAGCTGTTTCTTTTGACACCTTCTTCTCTTTTTTTACTTTCTCTTCCTGGGGTTAGTATTTCGTTACAAAGTTCCAGTTAAAATGTATCTTTTAGAAGTCCTGTTAAAATTTAACTTTAGATTCTTTAGATTCCAGGCTATCTCCTCCTACAAATTCTGTTCTTATTCTCTTCTCCCCCTTCCCATCTTAGAGCAAAAAAAAAAAATATCCCTCTTTCCTTTTATATTCAGAAATCTTTATTATCCCCTTGGCATTAAATTTTCCAGCTTAAATACCTGTTGATGCAAAGCAGATTTTTCTGATTTCTCATTCATCTCTGTTCACTGTCAATGTAAGGAAGGAGAGTGAAAATTTTTTTTCCTTTTCACTTTCATTCACTGCTTCTGAATCTTCTTTGGGAGTGATATATCCTTTTTTAAAATTGAGTTCCAGGATGCCTTAATTGTTGTTTTCTTATCCCAGAAGCCAAAACTTTCACTTCAGCACTTTCTTCCTCCTGCACCATTCTTTCCAGATGAGGGCTTCTTTGAGGCGGCCATTTCTGACTGTCGCTCTAAACGGCCTTGTACCGCCTTCGGGAAAGGGAGTTTAGCCAGCTGGGGAGGAAAGATGCGGCTTTCCTTGACCCTGCTGGAGTCTCCCTCGTCTTCACCAACCTCTATGGGGTGGCTTAGCCCCAAAGCCAACTGGCTCGGGGTGCTCCAGTGGTGTGCCCAGGCAGAAACCGTGCATGATCACGGATTCCTACCTGCCGCTGAAGCCCTGCAAACCGGAAGTCCCAAAACTCCTTACTGAGCAACACAAGGCATTCATTGATATCCAGATGAGAGCTGACTCCCTGCATTTTGGGTTTTCCAACCAGGATGTCTGGAAAGAATCCTGGCAATTATTATTTGGAAAAGTGTCAAGATGATGAGTTGCAGATTTCAGATTCCTCTGGGTTCCTTTCCCTTTTCAACAATGCCTTCCTATGTTTCCTGGAAAGAGGTTTACTTATTATGTTAGATTAAATCTGCAACCTATGGAAAATATACTCCAAGCTGAGTTGTTGCAGGGCTGATCAATTGCTGAGCCTTCAGTATTTTAAGATCCTTATCTGGAAGGTGCTTT
The DNA here is from genome assembly GCA_004320025.1 of Laticauda laticaudata. Lineage (NCBI taxonomy): Eukaryota > Metazoa > Chordata > Lepidosauria > Squamata > Elapidae > Laticauda > Laticauda laticaudata. The sequence continues at coordinate 123,732 of BHFT01020643.1, read as the reverse complement.
GAATGGGTGAAAAATAAAGATACAAATGATGTATAATCACAAAATGAGAAACATGAGTATACAATGAAACAATAACGGTTAATGGAAATGAGATTTTTGTATTTTTGGTTTTAAAGAATAAAAACTTTAAAAAAAAAGAATCTTAAGATACGATACTTAATGATAGCCATAGGATACTAAATAAGCAGTCAAATCATACTAGGAAACTAAATAAAATATAAATTGTAATACAGCCTTAATAATAGTTTGATAGTATTATGGGAAGTAGTTGTTTAGCAGTGATGGCATGCAGGAAGAAAACAGCCCTTGTTTCTAGTTGTTCTGGTATGCAATCCTCTATAACAGGGGTCATCAAGCTTGACAGCTTTAGACGTGTGGATTTCAACTCCCAGAATTCCTCCTCCAGTCATATTATCTCGGGAATCCTGGGAGTTGAAGTCCACCACAAGTCTTAAACTTACCAAGTTGAAGATGTTTGCTCCATAACATTGTTTTGAGGGTAGAAGTTGAAACATTTTTAAAATTAATAGAAAACTATGATCTGTCAGGAGCAAGAAACCAGGATAGAATTAAAGAATTACTACGAGTTTATTTCATGCTAGCTATACACAAACATCTGATCTGATAATGGTCAAGGCAAACTGACACTAGTTAAGAGTCAATGGCATTTACATGGGGTTTGAACTTGTGGGAGCATAGTGATTCCAAACTTATGCCATGTTTGACCTCTCCCTCTGGCCCAACCTGGCCATCTCCTACATGATCAAACTATTGGTTCTCTTGGAATGCTTTCAAACATGTGGACAGTGAGAGCATTCTGTTTGATCAGACATGAATCTAGGCTAGGTTGGAAGTTACTCCTGTTAATATTATTCTACTTGTTCAACAACAGTTACACTTTTTGGAAGTACAAAGAATGGAAGTGTTTATTCTGCCTGACACAAATTTGAATACCAAATTGGGTGTCTGACAAATCAAATCAAATGGGCAAATAAAATCTGCAAATCTTTCTGCTACTCTTAGAATCTACCATCCAGAATAAAAGAAAACAAGAAATCAAGAAATACAGCACAGAATAATTCTTGGTGAAGCAGCCATGAAGCTTGGAAAAGGTATTCAAATGCCATAATGTATGCCTACCAGTGGTGAGATTCGGTTTTTATTACTACCGGTTCTGTGGGTATGGCTTGGTGGGCATAGTGTGGCTTGGTGGGGCTGGCAGGGGAAGGATACTGCAAAATCCCCATTCCCTCCCCACTCCTGGGGAAATGTTACTGCAAAATCCCCAATCCCTCCCCACTCCACTAACCTGCTTTCCAGCTCTGTTGTCCTGTGCAGTGCAATCAAAGAAGACTCAGCCAATTAGCTGGGACTCGGGAGGCAGAGAATAGATGGGGGTAGGGCCAGTCAGAGGTGGTATTTGCCAGTTCTCCGAACTACTCAAAAATTCCAGTACCGGTTCTCCAGAACTGGTCAGAACCTGATGAATGTCACCTCTGGTGTCTACCTATAAAAATCAAAATCATGCAAGCCATTTTATTCCCTTTGACAGTCTATTATAAGAGTATTGACACCTTTGAACTTGGGCATTGGAGGAAACTCCTGAGAAGAAGACCATGGACAGCCAAGAAAACAAACTAATGAATCATCAGACAAATTAACCCAGAGTTTTCTTTAGGTGCACAAATGATCAGGCTAAAATTATCCTACTTTGCACAAATTATATGAAGACCCACATATGGGAAATGGTCTCATGCTAGGAACGGTGGAAGGCAAGAGCAGAAGAGAACAATCAACATCAAGAAAGACAGATCCAATTACAATATTGATGAGGGCATGATTGGTAGACTTGAAAAAAATAGGTTAAGGCTACATTATGATGCAAAAAAATCTATGTGACCGCGAGGAGTTGAAAATGACTTGATGGCACATAATCAAACAATCCATCCATCCATCAATTATGTTACTTGAGTTAAAAATAATTAGAACATTGAAAACCTATCCTAGAATGAATTGGCTCCAAGAAATTCAGATTTCTTGCAAATGCAGATGCCTTGAAAATAGCTCCACCATTTTCACCCCAGTATTAAACTGAAGAAATCTTATTGATATAATCCAGTTCCTCTTAATCCACAGCTGTTTTATGGAGGCTAATTTTATGCCTGCCATTGGTCATTGTTCTTTATACTTCCCATATTTTCATCATGCCATTCTTCCTAAATAATTCACCCAATGCTACGACAATTCCCTTTTCAATAATCCTAATTTGTATCTTTTATGCATTTTTTCATCTTCTTCAGTCTTCAAACCTTATTGGAAAGGATGGCTGAATTGCAAAAAATAGTTGGAATTGTTGGTTCCACAATAAACTTGGATTGATGGTTCTATGTAGCTAGCAGCACTGAAGCCCCCAAAATGGCCTCGGTGAACTTTCATTAGGAAACACCCCTGGAGTCCAAGCTCATATTTATAACAACCATCATACAGACAGGATAAATATTCACTTGTATCAGGATGTTTCTAGTCATTAAGATCTTTATTTGAGGTCTTTCTCACTATCCATAATAGCACTGGTAGAAATAGAATTTGGAACTTCATAATAAAATACCCTAATTTGAGAATGCCCACCTTGGGAAATTTACTGGAACTTGTATTAATCTAATTTCTTGGCCAGATGAGCATGTTCTTGTTTTTAATTCTGTCAGACATTCCCAGTCCCTTAAGTTACCTGTATGTTTTATTTGCTGCTATTGTCTTATTTTTATGAATTGTTTTTAATTTTCTGGGTGATTTTTTTGTAAAGAACTTTGATGCTTGCCTCAAAAGCAGCCTGAAGGGGAAATGGGAGAGCAATATAATAAATCTGTGAAATAACATATTCATGATTTTCTAGAATTAAGATCCGAGGTAAAGGCATTAAAGACATCTAAAGGCAGTCCATCAGATGAGTAATCCTCCTTCTGAAGTGGGCAGAGATGTGAATATATATATATTCCTTGATAAACCCTCTTATTGGTTGGAAGAGAATTCAAGTCCAGTGCATTGAAATCTGTTGATGCTTCACTCTTGGTGAGAAGGAGAAGAAAAAGGAGAAGGAGAACACAGAGAAGGAGAAGAGTAGAAAAGAAGAAGGAGAAAAAAAGAGAAGGAGGAGGAGAAGAAGAAGGGGAAATAAACAAGGGGATGATAGAGAAGGAGAAGGCAAAAAAGGAGGAGGAGGAGGAGAAAGAAAAGGAGGAGGAGAAGGAGGGGAGGAGGCGAAGGAGAAGGAGAAGAAGAAGGGGAAAATAGACAAGGAGAAGAAGATGATAGAGAAGGAGGAGACAAAAAAGGAAGAAGAGGAGAAAGAGAAGGAGGAGAAGGAGGAGATAGACAAAGAGAAGGAGGAAGAGGAAAAGGAAAAGGAGGAGGAGACGAAAGAAGATGTACATAAGCGTACCAATGTGTCTACCGTCCCTGTCCTAATGTTCCCTTTATTCATATCCATTTCATTTATTAATAATCATGTTTATACCTTATACCTGTTATTTAATACATGCTCAACAAAATAAATAAATAAATAAAAATAAAATACAATAAAAAAGAGAAGGAGGAGAAGAAGGAAGCAACCAACCTTTTTGCCTCCTGAAGCAGCCTCTCCTTGACAAGAGAGCAATGCTCAAATTAGACCTTACACATTGTTGCACTGAAGTGAGAAACATGACAGCCTCATCATTTTCTTCATTTGGGGATTATGTATGGATTTGGGGAGGGGCTCCTAAGCAACGCATAATGTGCATGATTTATGGTACGTTATTCAGAGATTAGCTATTTCATGATTACTTGTATGACAAATGGCTCAGAGGCATTGGACAGATTCCATAGGGGAATATTCATTTAAGTGTGTATATGTGTGTGTGTGTGTGTACACACACACACACATATATTGAACTGAATGAGTGCTGAATAATATCCTCCAGTGTAGTCAGTGGAGGATGGGGAAAACAAAAGACAATCTTTAGCGGCAACAACAACAAACTCCAGTTACTGTGAGTAATAAGCTACAGTTGACTGAATAATGATAACTTTACGGCAAGTACAGCAATATGTAGTTTTGTCAGCTCCTGCTGTTCTGCTTATGACTGGGAAATATTAATTGGCAGCTGCAGTTTATTTTATAAGCTACTGATAATAAAACTCAACAGCAAACAAAAGGAAGGAAAGGAAAATCAGGAACAACAGTGGGTTCAGATGGTCCTTGCAATGTTCCCTCTGAGGACTGAATTCTCGACAGGTAGACCTCGACTTACAACAGTTTGTTTGCTGGATAGCTGGTTCACATTTATGATGGTCGCAGTGTCCCAGGGTATGTGGTCCCCTTTTGTGACCTTCTGACAAGCAAAATCAATGGGGAAAGCCAGATTCACTTAACAACAGAGTTACTCAATTAACAACTGCAGTGGTTCACTTTACAAATGTGGCAAGAGAAGTTGAGAAATGGGGTGAAATTCATTTTAAAACATTCTTACTTAGCAACATAAATTTTAGGCTCAATTTGGGTCCTAAGACAAGGACTAGCTGTAGTTATTTTTCAGGAGCTGGGTAGGACTTCTCTCTCTCAAAAAAAGAGCGGAGATAATGGGAAGCCAGTAAAAATGCCTTTTTTTGTTTGTTGGTTGGTTGGTGTTTTAATATCTTCTCTGGAGTAAGAAAATGTTCAGCTTAATTTCTCTTCAGCCTTCCTCAAGGTAGGATCTGGTGGAATTTTAGCACAGAATTCTATAGCAGGAAGCTTAACTGAAAAAAGGACTTGGTGGCTCAGTGGCTAAGGACACTGAGCTTGTCAATCAGAAAGGTCGGCAGTTCGGCAGTTCGAATCCCCAGCACCACGTAATGGAGTGAGCTCCCGTTCCTTGTCCCAGATTCTGCCAACCTAGCAGTTCGAAAGCATGTAAAAAATGCAAGTAGAAAAATAGGGACAACTATGGTGGGAAAGTAACAGCGTTCCGTGCACCTTATAGGCGTTTAGTCATGCCGGCCACATGACCACGGAGGCGTCTTCGGACAGTGCCGGCTCTTCGTCTTTGTAACGGAGATGAGCACCACCCCCTAGAGCCGGAAACAACTAGCACATATGTGCGAGGGGAACTTTTACCTTTACCTTTTAAGCTTAACTGAGTTTAAAAATTTGCTTGTGATGCATAGGGCTGCAGGATCAAAGTCAACTCTCATCCCAAGCATGAGTGAAACCAGGCTGATCAAAGGAAAGACCTGTTCTGCTAGATCATAGACAAGGCAGTGATTTTTTCTAAAAAAAATGTACTTTTAAAAAGTAAATGAAGAAGACCAGACATTATACCAATAAAAGAGAATATTTGGTAGTCGGATTGAATGGGGGGTCCTTGGTGCTGTCTGAGCTGAGTTTTTTTTCTTTCTTGCAGACATTTCATCACCCAACCAGGTAACAACATCAGTGCTAGTGACATTACTGATTACTGTACCCTAACTGCAATGGTGGGATTCAAATTTTTTTACTACCGGTTCTGTGGGCTTAGCTTGGTGGGCGTAGCTGGGGAAGGATACTGCAAAAAGAGATAGTAGTATTTGCTGGTTCACTGAACTACTCAAAATTTCCACTACTGGTTCTCCAGAACTGGTCAGAACCTGCTGAATACCATCTCTGCCTTACTGCCAGCATCGATGATGGTGCCTAGTTGGGTGAGGAAATGTCTGCAAGAAACAACCCAGCTTAGAGAGCACATGGACCCTGAAAATTTCTAGGTTCTACTATATCACATGACCTTAAAAGGACATCTAACATCAAAAACGTCATCAAAAAAGCATAAGAAAGAATGTTCTTTCTGCACCAAATCAGAAAGCTCAAACTGCCCAAGGAGCTGCTGATCCAGATTCTACCATTGAGTTTGTCATCTGCACCTCTATAACGGTCTGGTTTGGTTCTGCAACCCAACAGGACAGACACAGACTTCACAGAGCAATTACTACCAACTTGCCTTCAATCAATGACCTGTCCACTGCACGAGTCAAAAAGAGGGCTGTGATAATATTTACCGACCCCTCACATCCTGGACATAAACTGTTTCAACTCCTTCCCTCAAAATGATGCACTGAACAGCAGAAGAAATAGTCACAAGGAAAGTTTTTCCCCAAACGCCATTGCTCTGCTAAACAAATAATTCCCTCAACCCTGTCCAAACTATTTACAAAGACTGCACTGTTACTATTAACCTTCTCATCCCTCCTGATCACCCATCCCCTCCCACTTGTGACTGCATGAATGTAACTTTGTCGGTTGCATCCTTACGATTGATATTGACTGTTTCCTAGTATAATTTGATTGCTTATTGTACCCTTTGACTATTATTAAATGTTGTACCTTGTGATCTTGACGAATATCTTTTCTTTTATGTCTACTGAGAGTATTTGCACCAAGACAAATTCCTTGTGTGTCCAACCACACTTGGCCAATAAAGAATTCTATTCTATTCTGTTCTACAAAGAAGTGGTTTTTTAAAAAAGTCTTACTTTACATTCCTTACTGTGAACATTAGCAGTATTCCAATATTTGATGGGCTGCCACAAAGGGGATCAACCTATTTTCCAGAGCACCAGAAGCTAGAACAAGAAGTGATGGATGGAAACTTATCAAGGAGAAAACAAAATTAGAATTAAGGAGAAATTTCCTTGGAGTGAAAACATTTAACCAGTGAAATGGTTACCTTCAGAAATTGTGGATGTTCCATCATTGGAGGCTATTAAAAAGAGACTGGACAGTCATTTGTCTGAAGTGGTTTAGATTCTTCGGCTTGAGCAGTGGGTTGGACTAGAAGACCTCCAAGGTCCCTTCCAACTCTGTTATTCTGTTAATTCTGAATGTTGATTCACAATTTCTTACAACACAGCATAACAGAACTTAATGTAACATAAATAACACAGGAATTTTCCCATCTATATCTGGAGAAGCAAGATATCTGATCTGGTCAGTTTTGGATATATAGCATTACTGAACTATTTGGGAATGCTAAACCAATCTGAATGTCCTTAAAGAAAATTAGGTTTCCATGAGCTCGGGAGTACAGATGATTGAAGAGTTAGGATTTTATGGGTTTCAGTGAAAGAGTTATGAAGAAGACTCGTGAAGATAGGATTGTCTGACTCTGATTTTTGTACTATAATTCCTGAAAGGGTTAGATCACCATGGAGATAAGTTAATCTATGTGTCTAGTCAGAGTTTTAAAAACGTGTGCTGGCTAATACCTTTTCTTTTCAAGGAATGCAAATTAATATTAACATCCAATAAATTAATCTAATATTAAATTATTATTCAATTAAAAAGACAAGAGGGACATTTGTAAAACGGACGTGCAAGAAAAATATAGTCACGGACTTTCCTACCCAGAAGTTCTTCCTTTTCGCCAATCCCACCATGATTTCAAGGTCTAATTGAACTTGATTTTAATCCAGTGAGGAAAGCTATTATACAAAGAGAATTAAAGTTTAGCTTTCATCTCAATTCCATTTCCAGAGATGAAGTAATTATTTGCAGGGGAATCTGCTCCTTTGAAACTAGGTGGAATGGATTTCATTCCAAAATGTTGAGTTTGGGATAACAGAGTTGTATATTCTTTCATGACATTTCAGATTTAAATTCAGAATAGCCAATCCTTTATAAACCAGGGGTGTCCAACCTTGGCAACTTTAAGACTTGTGGACTTCAACTCCGAGAATTCTCTGGCCAGCATGTGGAATTATGGGAGTTGAAGTCCACAAGACTTAACGTTGCCAAGGTTGGGCATCGCAGCTCTATAATTTAGGACTGTTTATAAATTGGACTATACATTCAGTGAAATCTGGGTAATTTTCTATTATTTTCTCTCTCCAGCAATCTCAGGACATTACTGAGTTTATTAATACCATTCTTGGCATGTAAGTGACAAAAATATGGCATTCATGCTTTGACATTAGAAATAAAAAATACTTATAATGGGGAAAGTTTATGCAGATCACTATGCACGATGCAACTTGGATTCTACTTTCAGTCTTTTTACCATCTGACAGTTTCAGGAAGCAGATGCTTCAGAGGAAGGTACAATTAAAAAAAGACATACTACACCCAAGCTGGCAATGCTATATTATATCTTAGGACAATTAATCACTACATATGATAGCACAGTATATAATCTGGAATGAAGAGAAATAAAAGGGTCAAGGGAGAAAGCCATCTGGAAGACTTTGGGCCAATCACTAGGAGACAGTTTCACTTTCGGCATGAAAGTCAGGTGGATGACTTTGAATCAATCACTGGGAGATGGTGAATTCTAGTCCTACTTTAGGCATGAAAGCCAGCTGGGTGACCTTGGGCCAATCCCTCTCTCTCAGTCCAAACTGCTTCACAGGGTTGTTGTGTAGAAAATAGAAGGGGAAAGGAATAGCATGTATGTTCACCACCTTGAAAGTAATAAAAGTGAGATTAAAAAAAACTCTAATAAAATAATCATTTAAGAAAGCCAACAAAATTACCAAATTATTATTTCTCCAAACAAATTTAGGAAGTGCAGAGCATATTAATTTAAATTGAATTCACAAATACTTAATTTCTTAAGAAGTACTATCTTCCTTTAAAATTCGGTACCCAAACTGCCAATGCGAGAGACAGGCATAGACATGCTGTTTTATGAATTAAAAAGAAATTGAGGAAATAGTTCGTGTTGTTCCTGACTATCCCTCTCTTTTCATCCTGAAAATATTATCATCAAAGATTTAGTGTAGCCTTAATATATTTACATAGTTATTCTTGCTGCAGCACAATGACTTCCTAACGATCTGTTACCTATTTAAGACAGATTGCCTTTCATGGTTCACTGGTCTTGATGCAGGCATTCATTTTAATCAATACGGCAGTCAATAGAGGAAATAGATTTACTTGTCTCTGAGATTCTGTTTGTTTTTCTGTACTTTTAATTGAAAAAATTCAAGTGATTACCATCGTATATACATCTTATGGATTTCAGTTTTGTTTTTGTTTTAAAAAAACAGCAATTATGGTTAAGTGGGGGAGAAAAGAACAATACCATAAAGAATTTTAATAACTGAAGTAAAGATTACGAGAAAAACAGACCTTCATATGCATTGGCTAAGTCAATAGTTAGCGAACAACTTTGTAATGTGATATATGGCTTTGCTCATGCCTGGCTTGTAATAACTCTCTTCAGAATTAATAGGCGGACACACAAGGCAAAAAAACCCAAAACGATACAGACATCAGTCTATAATTAACATTGTTAAATTTTATTATCCAGAGCAGAAGACCCCATCCATTTTGATCACTCGGTGCCACTTTGACATTAAACCTTGAAGACTCACTTACATGTCCCTCCTGATCTTGCTGGATCCCTTCTGCTCGGAGAACATCTTGGGTCAGTGATCACCAATTGAGATGGATGTTCTAATGATCCTCTGAAGCATGTTGAGAACTAGGTGGAAGCATGGGTCACTGACTTTGACTGGTATAAGAAGATGCGCTGAACACAATCTATGTAGGTTTATTCTAGAGAAAAGCAGTGGGCCATCTCAGTTTAATCTAAAAGCACAGGTTTAATCAATGGGTCTAACCAGGAAAAATCTGGCCATTGTCAGTAGGAACACATCTCTTTTGCTGCAGAGGTCATCTGGATTCAATACCTCACAATCATTTGCTTCTGTTTTTAATCCTTATAAACATGTAATGATTAACTCTGTTTTCATGGACTTCAGGAAATCAATTTCAACTCTCTTTATTTGCATCCAAAAATGAAGAATGTGCCTTTAACCAAGGTAGACATATGTCAGCTTTGGAAGCCATATTAACACCAGACACTTCAACACTGTCACATTCTTGAGCCTGGGAAAATGACGGGGGAATTTCTTGGAGTGTATGTAGTTAGACATAATAGCATTCTTCTTCTAAGTCAAGGTCATGTTATTTCTGCACTTGGTTGAGAGGACGTCTCAAAATGGGACAGCTGGTGATTGGGACATGTGATGGAATGAGGGGTGCAGGGGGTGGATTTGTAATTTTTTTTATAGAATAGAATAGATTTCTAGAATAGATAAATATTTTCACAGCCCTCTTTTTGACTCATGCAGTATACAGGTCCTCGACTGAAGGCAGGTGGGTAGTAATTGTTTTTTTTTACTTATTGAAGGGAAACTTTCAGATTCGTGATTTCCCAAATGTGCCAGTTTACTACTCTAATAAAAGGAGCCTTTGAGAAGATGTCTGTCTCAGAGTTATTAGTTGGAGTTGAGGTTTTCTGGAACATATTCTTTTCTCTTGAAAAGGTGTACCACAGTCCTCATAATTGTGGTTCAAACATCTGGAGGTCACCAGTTTTGTATTTTCATCCCAGAGATCCAGAACTGTTTATTTGTAGACAGACCTTTTTTCCAGATTCTCCATCTTTTGCACCAGAGTTTCTCAACTTGGGGCACTAGAAGAAGTGTGGACTTCAATGCCCAGAAATCCTTAGCCATCATAGTTGGCTGGGGAATTCTAGGAGTTGAAATCCACACATCTTCACATCTTGAGAAAGACAAGTCTACATCTTTCCCTGGAACTCTCACCTTACAAAACCTGAGGTTTTATTCTCCTAACCAAAAAACATCACTGCAAAAGCTTCCAGCAGATTGTTAGAAAAATAAATACTTTGCTTCACTTGGAGGCTGTAATATCACAAATCTATAAATCCAGGGGTTATTATCCCAAGTGATTTGTCAGGAATGTTGAATGCCAACACATGGAATATTTATTTTCTATTTTCTTTATTTTCCCCCTTTCATGGCAACCTCTAATGAAGACAGACGTTCAAATGAAGCAGTTGTGTCCCTGTTCATGACTTTAATAAATCTGGGACTCTCTAAATCTTCTTATTTTGGATGAAAAGATTTGAAGTCAAACAAATACACTGAAGGGAGGGGGGAGGGGAAAGGCTTTTTAAAATAGTCAGTGAGAGTCCTGTGCTTGCAGTGAAATGAATGTGGATTTCTTTTAAAGCTGTTTTTAATCGTGGGAATTATGGAAGATTGGTGTGTACCATTTATTAGACAGAACTGCAGTCTGGCTGGTGCTCGCAGTAATAGCATTCAGGCAAATATTCTGGCAATAACCTTGATAATGTGCTGGTCTTTGAACACATTAATCTGTCACTTGACATATACAAGTAGTCCTCAACTTACAACAATTTGTTTAATGACTGTTCAAAGTTACAACGTCACTGATGAAAGTGACTTCTGACCATTTTTTCCACACTCCTGACCATTGCAGTGTCCCTATGATCATGTGATCCAAATTCAGATGCTTGGCAACTCTCATATTTATGACCATTGTGGTGTTCTGGAAACATGCGATCACCTTCTGCAAACTTTTGATTAGCAAAGTGTAAAGAAAAGAAGAATTAGGGGTACAATGATAGCAGTATTCCAGTATTTGAGGGGCTGCCACAAAGAAGAGGGAGTCAAATTATTCTCCAAAGCACCAGAGAGAAGGACAAGTAACAATGGTTGGAAACTGAACAAAGAGAGAAGCAACCTGAAAGCCAGGAGAAACTTCCTAACAGTGAGGACAATTAACCAGTGGGATGGCTTGCCTTCAGAAATTGTGGGTGCACATTGGAGGTTTTTAAGAAGAGACTGGACAGATACTTCTCTGAAATGATATAGGTTCTCCTGCTTGAGAAGGGGGCTGGACTAAAAGACCTCTGAGGTCCCTTCCAGCTTCTATTCTATTCTATTCCGTTCCGTTCCATTCCATTCTATTCTTAATTCTACTCTATTCTATTTTATTCTATTTTCTATTCCATTCCATATTTTCTTTTCTTTTCTTTTCTTTTCTTTTCTTTTCTTTTCTTTTCTTTTCTTTTCTTTTCTTTTCTTTCCTAATTCTGCTCTACTCTATTCTATTTTATTCTATTTTCTATTCCATTCCATATTTATTGCTCTATTCTTTTCTATTCTATTCTAGTCAACGGGGAAGCCAGATTCACTTAACAACTGTGTTACTAACTTAACAACTACAGTGATTCACTTAACACCTATGGCAAGAAAGGTTGTAAAATGGGGCAAAATTCACTTAACAAATGTTTCATTTAGCAACAGCAATTTTGGGCTCAATTGTGGTTGTAAGTCGAGGACTACCTGTACTTTCATTCATGCAGAAAAAGAATTCACGTAGGCATATATTTATTGTGATCCGTTCCTCTCACGCCAAGCTTCCTTGAAGCAAATGCAGCAACTCCAGAATGAGGCTGATCTCTCAATCGAGATTCAATGGATGGATGCAAGATGATGATAAATTATTGCTTTGCCATGTGTTTGAGCAATTTATAGGGGAAGTCAGGTTTGATTTGCATGACACTCTTTAACTATTACATTCGGGTTGCTCAATGCCATCAGTTTAGCTTTTCTTGCACGTGGCTCTTTAACCGAGTTCCATGCTTTTCCGCGCCATCCCAACCCCAAATAACTATTTTGGACAAGCAAAAAGTGGACTACAGGACATTTTGGAAAATGGGGAGGAGTTTGTGCAAACCCCAGATGACAGCTGTTGAGGGAATTGATTGACTTGATAACTTTCCTTTCCTTTCCTTTCCTTTCCTTTCCTTTCCTTTCCTTTCCTTTCCTTTCCTTTCCTTTCCTTTCCTTTCCTCTCCTCTCCTCTCCTCTCCTCTCCTCTCCTCTCCTTTCCATCCCTTCCTTATTTTTTACAAAGGACTCAAGCTGGTGAACATATCCAAAACACTTTCATTCTCCTCACAACATCCCTGTGAGGCGAGCTGGGTTATGAAAGAGTGACTGACCCAACTGGCTTTCTTGGCTAGGGCACGCTTTTACAAAGTTCATTTCAAATTTCTTCAATGAATCTGCAAGCAACTAAGTGGTAGTCATGCCGAGAGTGAGGTGGGCTACCTGTACCTTCACCCTCCTCTTCTCCAGATAAACTACTGTTGTCCCCAATCCAATGCTTGCAGAGGATTAATCTCCCTCTAGACTTCAGTAATGCCCATCTGTAAATTTGCACAATTCATGGGCCAGAGTCAGACTGAATAAAAGCCATTGTAATTTACTTGCCATTAATATATATGGTCACACCACTGGGAGATTGCCAGGTTAATAACCCAGAGCAGTTGGCCAACAAGAGATAATTTTTTTGAGAGGGAGCTGGGGAGCTCTTAGTTGGAATTAGTTATCCATCAGAGCTTGGAGAGGTGATGATCTTCCAGCTGTGGAGAGACAGACAAGCAAATGTTCGTTGTGGATGCTTTGTGAGTTGAAGTGTCTCATGGCCATTTTCCTCCCCCCTCTCCTTTCCTGAAAACAAGGTGGAGAGTTTGCAGAAAGTCTATGCAGTAACATTCACTGCCTTTGATTTAGAATAGAATAACAGTGTTGGAAGGGACCTTGGAGGTCTTCTAGTCCAACCCCCTGCTTAAGTAGGAAACCCTACACCACTTCAGACAAATGGTTGTCTCAATCTCTTCTTCAAAACTTCCAGTGTTGGAGCATTCATAACTTCTGGAGGCAAGCTGTTCCACTGATTAATTGTTCTAACTTTCAGGAACTTAATTCCAGGCTGCTTCTCTCCTTGATTAGTTTCCACCCATTGCTTCCTGCCCTGCCCTCAGGTGCTTGACTCCCTCTTCTTTGTGGCAGCCCCTGAGATATTGGAACACTGCTATCATGTCACCCTGAGTCCTTCTTTTTATCAGACTAGACATACCCAGTTCCAGCAACCAGTCTTCATAAGTTTTTATTTATTTTTTATTTTATTTAGTTTGTCAATTGCTTACAAGATAATAGGTATAAGTAAAAACATAGTTATGAATACATGGATACATATAAGAAAAATAAAAGAAACAAGTGGACAGAGACGGTAGGCACGTTGGTGCACTTATGCACGCCCCTTACAGACTTCTTAAGGAAAGGTATGAGGTCAATAGTAGACAGTCTAAGGTTAAAGTTTTTGGGGTTTGAAGAAGAAACCACAGAGTCAGGTATAGTCTTCCAGACATTGACCACTCTGTTGCTGAAGTCGTATTTCCTGCAATCAAGTTTGGTGTGGTTAACCTTGAGTTTGTATCTATTGTTTGCTCTTGTGTTGTTACGGTTGAAGCTGAAGTATTCATTGACAGGTAGGACATTGCAATGTTGGATTTAGCATCCAGTCTCCTAATCCACCTATTAGAGGTGTAGCACGCACACACACAAAACCATGGAATGAAATTTAGTGTTGTCTATTTGCAGGATAGGAAATAGGTCCAGCTGCCTATTGGGTGGTTATCATTATCATTATCCCTTTCAGTAAGAAGAAAAAGTAGGAGCCGGGTTGCTCTCATTGCTAATTGTGAACCTTAGAGCTGAAGATTTGATAGGAAATGTCTCCGGCTAAAGAACAGGGCTTTGTGCTGAGTTGAAGTACAGAGAACTTCTTGGTGGACTATCTGTTTGGGGCAGATGATAAGCTGCTTGGTGGAAGTGTTTGTGATTTTCCTCTTGTTTTGTTTTGCTCGAATACCTGTAAATGAAGCAAGCATTGCAGGGAAAAATAAAACAGGCATATACTTCCAATAACGTCTCATCTGAACGAATCCAAATTGGAGAAGTGTTGGATTGCCTTCCAGCATGAAATAATGTCCCAGAGGGAGGCTCTCCTGCCCTTTTGTCTCCTCCATTGCTATGGGTAATGAGAAGTGACAGGTCCCAGCATGAAGGCAGCTGCAGAACCGCCCTGCTTACTTCTATATTATCCTGACTTATTATATAGTAATAAATTGAACCATTCCACTTCATTATTTCATATTTGAGGAGATTTATAGATTATCTTGATGGCTGAAGAGAAGGTGATTAAAGGAGAAGCATATTAATAAGTGAGCTTACACACAAAGACATTCAATTAATGTGCAGCCCAAGGGCTGCAAACTTCTCATTGATAGCAAAGTTTGTCCATTCAGGATGCTAACTTACAACTTCTTATGCAAAGAGAGCTTGGGCAGAAATCTAGGTTAGGCATGCAAGTGGCAGTTCAGGCTAACAAATTCATTCCTTTCCCTTTCCCTCCTTCTCTCTCTGAGATGCTAGCAAGTATACTTTTTTTCTGCCCCCTCTCCTGTGGCATAATATTCCATGTGGATTTTTTTAAAAATTGAATATATGTCGGAAAAGCTGTACAGTGCTAGCTAGCTTTCTGTAAGGAGCTAGGAAACCACAATAAAAAACAGGAAGCCAGATCAGAAAGCATTGTTCCAGCCTCAAAAACCCCAAATTTGGGAGTATCCACTCTAATTCAATTCAGGAATCCAGATTCAACTGCCCAAATGAAGAAGTCAAGCCTTTGCTTGGAACATACCCAGTGATGCCCATCACCCTGGTAGCCTTGAGAATTATTTGTAAAAATGATAAAGGCAGGATACTCAAATATATATCAAGACTTAAAATGGACACCTAAAATCAAAACAGTTATAAAAAAAGCAACTCACCATTGACTCAGAAAGCTCAAACTGCCCAAGGAGCTGCTGATATAGTTCTGCAGAGGAATTATTGAGTTTGTCATCTGCCCCTCTATAACTGTCTGGTTTGGCACTGCAACCAATCAAGGCAAACAGAAACTTCAAAGTATAATTAAGACTCCAGAAAAAACAATTGCTACCTATTTGCCTTCCATTGCAGATCCGCATACTACACGAGTCAAAAAGAGGGTTGTGAAATATCTACACACCCCTCACAACCTGGACATAAATTGTTTCAACTTCTACCCTCAAAAGGACACTATAAGCCACCGCACACCAGAACAAGTAGACACAAGGACAGTTCCCCCCCATGCCATCACTCTGCTAAACCACTATTTCCTACAACACCGTCAAACTATTTAATAAGACTATATTACTATTCTTCTCATCTTCTTCTCATCTTTCCTGTTACCTATCTCCTTTTCTACTTATGATGATAACTTTGTTTCTTTATGATTTATATTGCTTTATTTAGTTTCCTAGTATGATTTCTGTTGATTACTTATTTAGTATCCAAGGACTATCACTGTGTTGATCTTATGGTTTATGATGAATGTATTTTTATGATGACTATGATTGTGATTTATCACTTACAGCTGTTATGCACAATGTGAGCTTATGCACTGAAGACAAATTCCTTGTGTGTCCAATCACACTTGGCCAATAAAGAATTCTATTCTATTCTATTCTATTCTATTCTATTCTATTCTGTTCTGTTCTGTTCTGTTCTGTTCTGTTCTGTTCTGCTCTGCTCTGCTCTGCTCTGCTCTGCTCTGCTCTGCTCTACTCTATTCTATTCTATTCTATTCTATTCTATTCTATTCTCCTATCCAAATGAACGCATACATATCTACAGTATTTATTTCTTTATACATGGGAATAGCAAGCTTGCAACCACAACAAAAGGAGGAAAACTGAAGCTATCTTATGGCCTGCAGATTTCATGACTGTTGACTGATGAATGAGATAGTTACGACTTTGTGACCTGTTGAGGAGGCAAAGTCTAAGTATGAGAATTGGGAGTAAATCAATCAGCTCTCCTGCTTCTGTGGGCAGATGGCTTCATCAGTTAGCCACTTTTCCTCAACAGGCTATAAATTATCTATGGCTGAAGGACAGCATGTCAGCTGAGTGTTGCCCCAACTTTTCCAGAAAGATCGATGTGGCACCATAAATGGAAGCAACTTGGCTTGAGTGAAGCCACTCAACTCATCATCACCAGGTTTTACACTTCACTAAATGTTTGGTGAATACACATAATTTTTCAGAAAGCAAAGTGTGTAAACCTGTTCGATGGTCTAGAACATTGGATTCTCTGTCCAGTTCTGGTTAAGAAATGAGAAATGTTATCATTCAATCAATGACTTGCCCCAGAATATTTCAATTCATTACGAAAAAAAGTAAAATAAAAATCATATTCTCAGCTGAATCCCAACTTCATCAGAACATTCAGGTTAGATATAGGTGGAACTGAGATCAGTAGGAAAAATAAATGTTGCCCAAATTAAATTCCATGAATCAGTCCTTGACTTACCATACTTCGTTTAGTGACCATTGAGTTACAACAGCACTGAAAAGAGTAACTTATGACCATTTTTCATCCTTACGTCCATTGCAGAATCCCCACAGTCATGTGATCATTCAACTGCTGGGCCACAGACTCATATTTACAATGATGGCAGTGTCCCAGGGTCATGTAATCCCCTTTTCTGAACTTCTGACAAGCAAAATCAATGGGGAAGCCAGATTTACTTAACAACTGGATTACTAATTTAACAACTGTCATGATTTGCTTAACAACTGTGGAAAGAAAGGTCATAAAATGGGGCAAAACTCATTTAAATGTCTCGCTTAGCTTCAGAAATTTTGGGTTCAATTGTGCCCATAAGTAATGGACTTTGTGATGAGCCAGGATGTGGCACAAAAGCAACAAAAGCACAAAAATAGGTAAAGTCCCTTTAATACCTCCAACTTGCCCCCCAATGTCCAGTTATCCTTGGCTGGAGATCAAACTCTTCCAAAAACAGTCTACAAAAGTAAGAAATGCAGTCTAAACCCAAAGTACAGATAAATTAGAAATAAAAAAAAAAACCCCAGCACAAACCACGCTGAAGTTATCAACATGACAGGCCAGGAAAATAAATTGCAGACTTCCAAAAGATAAGGAAGCACACACCATTGGGAGGATGCCAAAACCCAGATAAGCCTCAAGAAAGATAATGCACACTTGCTTCCAGCAAGGTGTTGTGTGTAAACGCCCTTCTTTTATCCTATTCTCCAAGCTGCAACTAATGAAAGGGATCAGGGCCTTTTTCTCTCCCACAAGCCATGTTGCTCCCTTCTCTGTTCCTCCCTGCATGCCTCAGGATGAAGAGGGGGTGGCCCTGGGTCTTCCTCTGAGTGCCCAGCTGGACTGTGCCCTTCCCCTCTTTCTTCCACAGCCACCGGAGCCACACTCCCACTTCCTGTCAGCTGTCCAATCTCTCCCTCAGAATCAGACTCCAACAAGGGCATGACAGACCTCCTGTATTGTACTTTAAGCTTGACTGACTTTAGCTTCAACATAATATTTCTGAGATAATTAGTATAGGATTAACATACATATATACATACATACATACACACAGACATACACACAGAGACACATACTTTGTTTCTTTCTTATCCCATGAATTCACTCAGACTTCCACAGAAATTAATTAAGGGAATGCCAAAATTAATGTTGGGATGAATTAAAGAAACTTACCCTAGGCTTTAGTTCTGATTTAAGAGAAGCTTAAGCAATGGTTCAACAGTTTTATTTTGCTCATGCAAATGATTGCATCAACATGCTTTTGTGTGTCTGTTTGTATGTGCGTAGATGCTTTTACCAATGTCCCCGTGTGCTATGGATAGAAAAGAATCACACAAAAGGAATCTTAATGCTCTCACACAATTATTGTTCAGCGTTGGATAGACAAACAAATGAACTATTCTGTGATCAGCAGAATTGGGGAATAGAAATTAGCTGCTGTATGGGTGATGGTAATGAATTATGACTTCTGTTTATTGAAATGTTTATTTTGTGTCTGTGGGTTTTGTTTTTTGTTGTTGTTGTTGTTTCTTTTTTGCCTTCTTTTAAAAATTGGTCTATTTTTCTTTGGGTTTCTTTTTTTGTAGTTAGTTAATAAGTTTAACTTTAATTTAATAAAAAAGTGAGGTAGATAGTCCTTAACTTATAACAGGTTTTCTTCCTGATTTAGACTGAGGGGAAAAATAGAACTTTACCCCCAAGTGAGTGGATTGTCCCTGAATTTTGACACTGTTTTCTTAGTATTGCAAGGTATTCATTTCCCAAAACTGTCAATCAAATATCTTTATAGGAGAAGTGAGAAGGAACAACACAAACCTAGGTTAAAGGCCTGACAACTGCAGTCCATAGTTGTGACAGGAAACCTTGAATATGGAAAGAACCTAAAGTATTATTGTTTTGGAATAGAATAATTCACAGGAAATCTCTCCCATCTCCTGTCTTGCTAATACATCAACAGAGACAGACAGGCAAGTAAGCATGTTGATACAAAATATAACTTAGCTATAGACTTTTGTCAATTTTCCTATAGACTTTTGTCAATTTGTACAATTTTCTCATTGTCCTTGAGAAAAGGATTGACAGAGTGCATATCCTCCTTTAAAGAGGGGAATAAATATTGGCTGGCAAAATAAGAAGCTTATAAGCATTTTCTGAGGCAGGGCTATAACTGTGAATCAAACCAATGATCATTGATCAAAGCCTATTTTTTTTAGATTTATTTATTCTTTATATCTACATAAACCTGATTTTTTTAAAAAATAAACAATTAAAAGTGGGAAACATATCTGATGAACCTTCCCCTTCCTATTTTTTTTCCAAGACAATCATCCTCTGAGGGAGGTTGGGCTGAAAGTGGGTGAGTCACCCAGCTAGCAATCATGCCAAAGGTGGGACTAGAACTCACTGTCTCCTGGCAATTGGTCCAAAATCACCTAGTCAGCTTTCATCCCTAAGGCAGGACTAGAACTCACCGTCTCTTGCTGATTGGCCCAAAGTCTCCCAGCCAGCTTTCATGCCTAAGATGGGACTAGAACTCACTGTCTCCTGGCAAAAGTTTTCCTAAGAAACCTGTTAAACAGCACATGCTTTTGAGCATCTTTCCTGTTCTCCCTCTCGTTCTTCTGACTTTGGACATCTTAACTTCAGAAAGTTTCAACATTCCAAGTTCAGTGATCAATCTATCTCTGCTCTGAAGGCTATAGGATCACAACCAACAGTTTTTATAGAAATCTTGATCCACTTCATCAGCCGAGAGCCACGCTCTTTGTTAAACTGCCAAATGCTATCCTGTTCCCGGCAACGAATAACTTGCTAATGTTTGTGGCATTCTTGGCAAGCCCAGGGTTCTAATTGGCATTATCCATAGCTACCCTGAAACAGTTCGAAAGTGCTCACTAGGTTAAATGGGTTCACGTGGAAACTGGCTGGCTTGGCAAGCCTCCATCCTTTATTTATTCATTTGCTTATAACTATATTGATTTTTAAAATGAAAAACATAAGCAAAAGACATAACCACCACTGTATTACTTTAGAAATGTCCATTAATAATAGGTGTATTGACAAAACTGACAAGGGGAATTTAAAAAAAAACAGTTGGGCCATTCAATTGTTCTCATAAAGAGTTTGCAAAACTGAAAAGTAGGCATGCTCCTGGACACTTCTTAGATTTAAAGATTACCTGTATAATCCCAGAGGCTCATCACTTAAGTAAAAGTGATATTAGACCTTCAAAGAAAATCTTTTTCAGATCTCAAAAAGCTGGTCTAATGATTAGTCTAGATCTGCCTTTCAAGTATCTGGAAAGTGGCTATTAATTTTGTTTTTATGATTTCCTTCATCAGGCTAGATTTACTGTATTCTCCCTACATCTTACTGGCGGTACTGGGAGAGAATTGAACAACACCAGTTGGTACAATTTTTCTGCTGGTTGGAGAACATGTTCAGGAACAATGTGGCTTTGAATCCTCTAAACCCCAAAAATCTTCAAAGACTGAAGAGCAGCCAGGCTGGCAGAAATTTTTATTGCTTGCAATCAGGAGATGTGCAAGGGGAAATATCTTTCCCAGCTGCATTCTTCTGTCTCTGATTGAAGAAAGGAAGGGAGGAGATATTTTGCATCTTGGATGCTCCTTGGAGAATCTCAGGATTATATCTGTAGAGCAGAACTCATAAATCAAGTGAGACTTTTTTTAGTTTCCAGCTCTTCTCAAAACTTTTACTTGGTAACATGATGATGATTTGAAAACAAGAAAACACCGAAGTCTCACATCTTGTCATAGAAAATGAGGAATCATGGCAGCAGAAGCAACCATTATTTTTAATTGAAAAAAAATATCCCCCAGAACAAAAATTCAAAAATTTCCTTTAAAGAGACACTAGCAAAAAAGTATGACTCCCACCCTCCTGGCTACAAAATGGATGCAAAAATCAAGAACAAGAATAAGCCTTTATCTACATACTATTAAAACTCTCACTGACATGACCTTTATCTGAGCAAAATGGCGCATCATAGGACAATAATTTTCCAACCAAGGTATCTCAAATAGACTGGCTTACAAAGGTGGGACTTATGACTCCCGAGGGCATGAAATTTGGGAAAGTTGCAGCTGCTTTAATGATACTGGCTGCTGCTGCACTGCTGTGTTCCTGTTGTGGTCATGTGGTCTTCATTTTTAAAGTTCTGCAACATTTTCCCAGGCAGTCTCACAATCCCTTGCTTTCTGCCCCACCCAGCAGCAGCAATTATTAGAAAGGAAAGAAGAAAGGAAGATTTCTGAGGCTCCCTACTACTTCTCACAAGGAAATTCAGTGGGGAAGCTGGCAGGAAGTTGGAAGTCACTCCAATGGGGGAGCTGGCAGGAAAGCAGAAGATACTCCAACTCCCATTTCATTTTTGCTCACCCATGGTCATTCTATTTCTCTGTTTAGATAAGCAAATATCTCTAAAATGATGATGCAATGGGACGTGGGTTATCTAATTGTGATTTTAAAAAATCAGCCAATCCCAGAAGAAAACAAATAAAATGAATACAATACATTCACTCTACAAAATTAATTTTTTTAAACATGCAGATAACCACGATGGGACAACAATTTCTTCAGTCAAACTGCATGTTGTGGGTGCTAGTTGACTCTCCACCCTACTGATGGATTTCCTTTTAGCTCAATGAAAAGTACCAACTGCATTTTTTTTCTCTACCAGACTAAACATTATTTACCCAGACTATCTACTGTTCTCTTCCCTGTTCCATATTTAGCAACACTGATTTGTCAGCAAGATAATATTAAGAAGACAATAAGACTATTTATGTTTATAACAACATCCTCTATGTCTCTGATTAGCTAAATGGAACACTTCTCTTCCATTTCTTTTCTTGAATCTGATCCAAGTGTAGTACATCAGCCAAGGCAAATAATAATGTTTCTTCTTCTTCTTCTTCTTCTTCTTCTTCTTCTTCTTCTTCTTCTTCTTCTTCTTCTTCCTCCTCCCGCCGTCCTCCTCCTCCTCCTCCTCCTCCTCCTCATTGTTAACATTAATTCTTCAAATATATTTAGCCTTGTCAAAGAAATGACCGAAAACAAGAAATGTTTTTTTAAGGGAAGGAAAAATTTGATGTCATTTTTCAACATCACATCTGGAAATAGGTTTGAATCTCCAGCTTCCCTAGGCTTTCTCAACAGTATCTTGAAAGTAAATTAAGACATCAGTGCCCCTTTCTCCCCAAAACAACACCACTCTCCTCCACAAGTCTTTGAAGAAACAAGAAACAAAACTGGGGTCTAACAAATTACAGTTTCTCTTTAGACTTGGAAAACATTATTGATTGGTTGTATGGTGGTCATTCTCTGTTCTCTCTTCTTTTATAGACATAGAATAACTAATTTAACAAAATAGCAGAATACTGGAAAAGTTGGAAGGGACATTGGAGGTCTTCTAGTCCAACCCCCTGCTCATGCAGGAGACCCTATATCATTTTAGACCCGTGTTGCTGAACCTATGACCCAGGTGCCGGAAGTGGCATGCAGAGCCATTTCCCCTGGCATGCAAGAAGTCGCCTGGAAGAACCCCACTGCACATGCATGTGTGCACTGTTGCCTAACAGCTGATTGTCAGGTATCTGGTGCGCATGTGCAGGGGGCAAAAGGGAATGTGTAGGAGACATGCGTGCATGCACAGGGACCCACTGCATGCGAGGGGATTGCATGCACAGATGCGTGGCACATGAAGGGCTTAATTGTTATCAGGACATTTCTCCTTAGTTCTAGGTTGGTCGTCTCCTTGATTAGTTTCTACCCATTGCTTCTTGTCCTGCCTTCTGGTGCTCCCTCTTCTTTGAGGCAGCCCCTCTGCAGGCTTTGCAGGATGAATAATAGGCCCGTTTTGTCACGTCCTGTAATACTGGGAGCCTCTGGGAGGCCAGAAAAGGCCTCAAACCAGCCAAAAATCAGCGGTGAGGTGCACGCATGCACAGTGAGGTAGGTTTGCCTACGGCTCATGTGCCAACACAATTGGCTCTGCGTGCCACCTGTGGCACACATGCCATAGGTTTGCCATCACGGCCATAGGGTAATGACAGATGTTGGAGGGGACTTTGGAGGTCTTCTAGTCCAACCCCCTGATCAAGCAGAAGATCCTACATCAATTCAGAGAACTGTTGGTCCAATCTCTTCTTTAAAAATTCCAGTAATGGAGCACCACAATTTCTGGTGGCAAATTGTTCCACTGGTTTATTATTCTCATGATCAGAAAATTTCTTCTTAATTCGAGGTTGGTTTTCCACCTAATTAATTTTCATCCATTGCTTCTTCTCCTGCCTTCAGGTGCTTTGGAGAATAGGTTGACCACCTCTTCCTTGTGGCAGCCCCTCAAATATTGGAATAACAGAATAACAGATTTGGAAGGGATCTTGGAAGTCTTCTAGTCCAAACTCCTGCACAAGCAGGAGACCCTGTACTAATTTAGAGAAGTGGCTGTCCAGTCTCTTCTTAAAATCCTCCAGTGTTGGAGCATTCACAACTTATGGAGCCAAGTTATTCCACTGATTGATTGTTCTGACTGTCAGGAAATGTCTCCTTAGTTCTAGGTTGCTTCTTCCCTTGATTAGTTCCCACCCATTGCTTCTTGTCCTGCCTTCAGGTGCTTTGGAGAATAGGTTTCCTCCTCTTCTCTGTGGCAGCCCCTGAGATATTGGAAAACTGCTATCATGTCACCCCTAGTCCTTCTTTTCATTAAACTAGACATACCCAATTCCCACAACCATTCTCTGTATGTTTTAGCTTCCAGTCTCCTAAAGTAAATTTAAGTAACAGTAAAGCAAATCCAGGTTGCATGTTAGGAAGAAATCCAAACAAACAAAAGAACTTTACAATAGTAATGCTAATTACTTGTGGAAGTTCATCACACATGTTTTGGTCACCACACTATAAAAAAGGTGTTGAGACTCTAGAAAAAGTGCAGAGAAGAGCAACCAGGATGATTAGGGGACTGGAGACTAAAACATATGAAGAACGGTTACAGAAACTGGCATGGCTAATCTAGTGGAGAGAAGGAAAAGGGGAGAGAGGATAACAGGGTTCCAGACAAGGAATAATAGGTGGAAATTGAACAAGGAGAGATTTAACCTGGAAATAAGGAGAAACTTTCTGACAGGGAGAGCAATCAACCAATAGAACAGCCTTTGCCTTCAGAAGTTGTGTGAGCTTCATCCCTGGAGGTTTTCAAGAAGAGATTGGACTCCCATCTGCCAAAAATGGTGTAGGGTTCCCAGCTTGGGCAGAGGGTTGGACTAGATGACCTACAAGGTCACTTCCAACTCTGATTATCTGTTTATCTGTGATTTTCATTGGAAATTTTCTTCAAAGTCCATCTTCCTCCATTTCCTCACAGTTAACAAAACCAGAAAGACTTTTGCAGCTGTTGCTGTTTTTTTGAGGTTGCTACAAGAAAATGCAGCGCCTTAATGTTTGTGATGGCAGATCAGCAAGCTCTGAAGCCATTCTTGGAATAAGC
The DNA here is from genome assembly GCA_004320025.1 of Laticauda laticaudata. Taxonomy (NCBI): domain Eukaryota; kingdom Metazoa; phylum Chordata; class Lepidosauria; order Squamata; family Elapidae; genus Laticauda; species Laticauda laticaudata. The sequence continues at coordinate 99,110 of BHFT01020643.1, read as the reverse complement.
ATCAATGAGAACATTGACAAATTCCATGATTAATAATCAATCTAGGTTCCCTACAGACTGTTTATTTCAGCATCTATCAGAATTATACAAGTCTTTTTCAAAGCATCGTTCATGCATGAAGTGCTCGAGACTTTAAAAGAAATACAGATGACGTTGGTCAAACCACAAACCTGTTGTCCCTAGGCACTAATGTCATGGAGATTCATAGTTCTCTGTTTGTTTTCATACAAAGCTCTGTTAATTCATAATACTTGTTTCTGATACAAGGTGAGTATTACAACTTTACACCTCCAATATGCATCTATTGTAACACACTATTTCTTCCTTAGATTGTTTCATCAATGACATTTAGATACAAGTAGATCCGTTCCCTTACCTGATTATAGCTGTGGGAGGTAACCAATTTTCTCTTTCAGACTCCTTTGTTCCTGGTTTTGTGAGCCATTACCACATTATAAGGGCCCCAGTAAATATAATTTCCAAGGACATTCAACGTCTAGCAAATCCCTAGAGAAAAAATTGCCATTCTCCGGATTCCTAACACTGGAGAATTGAAAAATAGGAACTCATACAAAAAGGAAAATAGAGAAAGATACAAGTGGTCCAATACAAGTGACTACAATTGAGGCCCAAAATTTCTGTTGCTAAGTGAGACATCTTTTAAGTGAATTTTGCCCCATTTTACATCATGACAGTGGTTATGTTAGAAACATGGTTGTTAAGTGTTCTCTGTGGTTTTTTTTTTTTTTTGCAATGTTTCATTACCTAGTTAGGTAACATCATCAGAACTAGAAGTGAGTGGGATTTGCTCTCTGTTTATATACAAGTGGCTTGCTTTGTCAGTTTTGGTGGGAATAATCTTGGTGGTTCAACAATACCCCAATCACCCAGCTGAGAAAAACAAACTAACATTAAACTACAGCCCAATCAAGAAATCACAAAGAACACTCTCACCAGCACTGACAGGGCAAGCCACTAGTATACAAGCAGAGAACACCCCTCCTCCCTTCTATCAGTGATAATGTTACCTAGTTGGGTAATGAAACGTCTGCAAGTAAACCACCAAGCTCAGATGGCACCAAGGATCCTACAGTTCAACCCTGAGCTACCAATATTGTCTTCTATCACTGAATCATAACTGTTTGGTGGACTATATCTAAACTAATCTCTTCTCTTCTCTGCCCATTTTCTATTTTAGTTTTTCTTCCTCTTCTTCACTATCCTGTTTCAACTCCCTCCCCCAGGCTGATCCTTAAAACTTTCAATTATTATCTGCTTAACCCTTCTCCTTTCTTAGCCTGCAACTGATTTTCTACACATGGATGATGTTTTCTGGATTTGATTCTTCTAGCTACTTTATTTTCCTCCTTCCATTTCCAGTTCTTGGGGTAGCCTTCATGTTGACATTTCCCCTTTCTGGGTTATGATTTCATCTAGGCCCTTCAAGGACCAGTAGACACCATGCCAGGAGGAAGATGACCTTATCAGTGAAAAAAAAGTTACAGAAGTGGTTTACTGTTTCATTTCTAGGTAATTCTCCAGCAAGGAAGAGGAAAAAAAATCCCACTGTGAAATCTGGGAAACCCAGCATCCAATCTTTTTATGGATTAAGACAGATGAGAACATATTTAAGTATCTCAATTCCATCTGTTTCCAGTTTGTTTCTCAGCCCAGTTCTCATACAGATTTTAGTGGCATGCAGAAAAAAGAGGAAGGGAGATCTTCCTACATTCTGTTTACTTAATCTGGTAAAAGCAGAGTTTCTTCTGAAATTTTTATCTAAGGATGTCAGGGGATCAAATCAGGGGTGGGGTGCTACCAGTTCACCTTGGTTTGGGTGAACCCATAGCTAATTTTATTCCTCCCGGGAGTCCTCACACAACCTATTTTGGATGCAGGTAAGTGCAAGGTATGCATGGAGGCTCAGGGAGGGCAAAAATTGGCCTCCTAGAAGTTTGGGAAGGCTGGAAATGGGCTCCGTTTCTGGCTTCCAGAGAGCCTCCAGAGCCTGGGGGAGGCTGTTTTTGCCCTCCTGGAGGCTCAAGAAAAGCCTCTGGGGAGGGTGAAAAACAGGCTTCCCAAAAGTTCAAGAAGGCCAGAAATGGGCCCATTTCCGGTCTCTGGAGAGCCTTCAGAGCTTGGGGAAGCTCGAGCCCGGAGGCTCGACAAAAGCTTCCGAAGCCCAGAGAAGGCAAAACCAGCTCAAAAACCAAAAACAGTGGTACAGGAGGCTAACTAGGTCATGCCCATCATGGCCACGCCCACCAAGCAACCAGGCAGAGAACCAGCTGCTAAAATTTTTGAAGCCCACCCTTGGATAAAATGCATCTTGTTCGTAAAATATGGGGCTCTTAAATCCACTCTGTTATTGTTTAAAGGCAGCTGAGGGGTGGACCTGAGTGAGACCGATGCAAGAGAGATACACAAAGCATATCACTGAGATGGGTGCAGTTAGTTCGTTGTAGGAGGGAGACAATTCGCTCTGCCTCATTGTGGCAGTTCATGTCATTCTACAGTAGATAATAGAAGCTTTTTCAAGGTATTGGAGTTGCTGGATGAGGTCTTGGGAGTGACACGAAGAGAAACAATGCAATCCCCCTCCATTCTGACACGTGGAGAGGCTCTGAAGCACTATCAACTCAAAGCACACTTTTAATGCTTTGCAAAGCCTGAATTGCATATCTGTTTTTCTGTTTTGTTGACCATTCAGGCTTCCATGTGATGTCACAGTGTATTTATTTATTTGCATCCCATCTTTTATTATTTTTACAAATAACTCAAAAAAGCAGACATATCCAACATATTTCTCCTCATCCTGTTTTCTCCAGAACAACAACTTGATGAAGTGAGTTGAGCTGAAACAGAGAGAATGATGCAACGTCACTAGCTGGCTTTCATGCCTAAGCATGGACTAGAACTCACAATCTCCTGGTGAATGGCCCAAAGTCACCCAGCTTGCTGCCATATCTCAGACAGGACTAGAACTCACCATCTCCTGGTGATTCGTTCAAAATAATCCAATCAGCTTTTTATTTAAAGCAGGATTACAATTCAATCTCCCACTTTCTAGCCTGGGGCCTTAACCGCTAGACCAAACTGAAAGGAGGTTGAATGGTTTGAATAAAAGTCCTTTAAGGATGGGAAAATGCACAGCTACGCTATCCTTGGCAGATGGTAATGGCAGATGTGCTGCCATTGCTGCTATATATACAGTGACACCCATGTAGATATGCTACCATTTACAGATATCTGATTTAGAGGCTCTTGAAGGATACTCATTTTTGTTAGTGATGGATTTTTTTTTCTGCAAGAAACTAGCAGTTGCTACATTGATTAATTGCTCTGGTTTTACCCAGATCAGTTGCTCTCTTTCTGATGTGTGTGTGTGTGTGTGTGTGTGTTTGGGGACAGGGGTGGGAGAGAGAGAGAGCGACAGAGACAGAGACACAGAGAGAGAGAGAGACAGAGAGAAGAAAAAAGAGAGAGAAGAGAAAAGAGAGAGAAGAAAGGAGAAAAGAAAGAGACAGCGTGTGAATATGCATCAATATAGCCAGATGCTAGTCCAAGCATAGATTGTATGCATCCAAGAGGCATTTCTAAGAACAGACAGTTAGAATAGAATATAAAATAGAATAGAATAGAATAGAATAGAACAGAACAGAACAGAACATTTGTCCAAGTGTGATTAGACATACAAGGAATTTAGTCGTCAATATTATTTGAAATCACTTTAAGTTTCATTAAGCACTCTAACCTTTCTTCACAAGCCAGGTAATATCTGTTTCATGTAACTATCTTGGGGATTACCAAGAGTTTGGTGTTTGGAATGAACAAATAGATTCATTTCCAATCTGTATTATTGCATATTCACTTGTAAATCAACAGTATTCTGTTTCTGCTGGAAGCTGTGGGTGGATTGATGATTATAATATCTATAAACAGACATCCCCATACACACATTTATATTTTCTCTCTCTCTCTCTCTCTCTTTCACATACACACACACACACACACAGAGAGAGAGAGAGAGAGAGAAGAGAGAGAGAGAGAGAGAGAGAGAGAGAGAGAGAGAGAGNAAGAGAGAGAGAGAGAGAGAGAGAGAGAGAGAGAGAGAGAGAGAGAGAGAGAGAGAGAGAGAGAGAGAGAGAGCGAGAGAGAGCAATAGTACGTGGGAATGACTTTGGAAGACATTTCCTGGCCCATATTTCTGCACGGGGTGTGAGATTTTGATGTCCTTGCATGAGATAAGAACACCGAAATTTCATCAGATTTGTAGATTGTATTTGTGTGAGTGTCAGTTTTTTTAAGTAGAGCAAGCCTGACACTCATACACAAACCTCACAATCTTGTGAAGGGTTCTAGGATAGCAGGAAATCTTGTGAGTACCCTGGATTCTTCTCAGGAAATCACCACCCATTTTATTGCACTACTACTATTACTAGTAGTAACACTAGTAGTAGTACGAATGTCAGTCTTCCATAGTAAATCAGGCTCTGTCTGATTTACTTGAAAAAGCTGACACTCACTATTCTAATAGTAGTAATACTACTATTACTACTAGCACAGTAGTAATAATAGTATGGTAGTAGTTATGATTTGTTTATGCACATCTTCATGGAAAATTGCAGGATGGGGGTTGGTGCCACAAAGCATGGTTGACCTTAAATTATTTGAGATTTGTTGATTTATGCCTTGTGGTGTTATGTGAACAGCCAAAAGATCTTGATTGAATTAACTATAGACTTAATATCATGTAAGGAGCTATCTCAGAATGCTATCCTTCACAATATTTCAAGAAATGCTAGGATGCACATCTTGGAATTGCCACCACATAACTGGGGTCATCATAACACATCCACAACATATTGGGCTTGTTAGAAGAAACAAGAGAATGTACCTGGTATAAATAAGTTTAATTCATTCATCGTTTATATTTCTTAGAAGACACTTTTGATCCAGGAAGCTATCCATGCCCGTGTTTTGCTTTGTAGTGGAACTAGATCTGGAAGCTAGACAAGGAAAAAAGAACAACTTAACGCTCATCTTTTTTTTTCTTTTTTTTTAAAGACAGCTTGTGTTATGAGGGTTACAATGTTGCATTGATTGGCATTGGGAAAAAGGAGCATGAAATATATTCAGCTGAGTTGATTTGCAATAAAATTATTAGAGTGGAATGGGCGAAGTTAACCACCAGCTTTTCTTTTTTTTTTTTTAAAGTGTCAAATTAAAATCACAGCAGCTAACAAGCATCCTGCCCATCACAGGTCTGAATAATCATCCTTTTTGGCTTCTGAATCTTGCAAAATTATTTTGCAAGTAATAAAAACATATGTGCGAACTGACACATGAGTCAGCAGCATGACTCTGCTTTTTGGTCAAATGATAACTGAGAAACTCTCTCCAATCAGGCTTCCCCGGTATAGACTCTTGTGATGAGAATAGAGCTATGCGTCGTTTGCACTTCATTTGTACCAAAAAAATAATGCTTGGAACTGAGGATGGATGGGAAAGCAAATTGGAGTCATCAGAAGGGAGGGGACAACCCAGAATTTTGATTGGTGGAGATGACAACGAGAGAAAGCAATGAGGTTGATGCAAGGGATTGACGCAACTAGTTTCTACTCTTCTTGGTTTTTTTTTTGTTCTTCTTCTTCTTCTTCCCACAAGGTTCCTAATAGTTTCCTGTTCTTGTGATTCTCATTCTGACACCCAAATTAGGTGAGAAAGTGAAAGTCACAAATCACTCTTTGGTGTACTGTTCACATGAAATGGGGGGCGAGGAATGAGGAAAGCCCTTGGCTGCTGGCCTTTGGTTTGCAGAACATCAGAATTCCACTTGCAAAACTCACTGTGGAAATAGAGCCAGTTTGGTCTAGCAGTTAATTTATCAGGACAGAAACCAGGAGACAGGGAGTTCTAGTCCTGTCTTAAGCAGGAAAGCTAACTGGATGACTTTGGGCCAATCACCAGGTACTTTGAGTTCTATTCCCGCCTGAGGCATGAAAGCTGGTGTGACTTTGGGCCAATCACCAGGTGACAGGGAGTTCTAGTCCTACCTTAGGCATGAAAGCTGACTGGGTAACTTTGGGCCAATCATCAGGTATTTTGACTTCTAGTCCCACCTTAGGCATGAAAGCCGACTGGATGACTTTGTTTCAATCACCAGGAGACACAGAGTTTTAATTCTGCCTGAGCCATGAAAGCTGGCTGGGAGACTTTGGACCAGTCACTTTCTCTCAGCCCAAACTATTGGGCTGCATGGTTGTCATGTGAAAAAAATAGGACTAGGAAGGAATACAGTATGTTCACTGCCTTGAGTTATTTATGAAAATAATAAAGCAGAATATAAATAAAGTAAAGTAAAAAAAAAAAAAGATCAGCAGAGATTTTCCAAACTATAGACTGGATGAAACAAGCAAGAGTGCCACAGTCTATGGAAGAAAAGATGGATCCAAATGAAGGAATATATCAGGTGGAGATTTACCTGACAGATGATTTTCACATTCAGGGAGAAAAAAATAATGCTTTCCAAATGCAGTGACATATGACGCTTCGAGGTTGGCATGCTTGAATGCTTCCTTTATATTAAAAAGAAAACAATGGAATCTGCTGGACAGGAAGACTCAAGGGAGGCGGTTAACCTTAACCTCTTAAAAGGAAGCCTAGATATAAAAAAAATTAAGAACAGAAAAACATCCTTAGTAAATCCTGTTTCTCCCCTTCCCAATCTAGGATGGCTAACTGAGCTGAAGCCAACACTGAGCATTCCTCTCACCCCTCCAATAAAAGTGTGCAGATGACACTTTTATATATATGAGTATGCAGATTATACAGTACATACATACAAGAGGATGTATTTCAAGAGGGGAAAGAAAGAGGATAGAAGTGCCAGGATAGAAGTGGAAAAAAAGGGAAATCAAGAAAGAAGAATTATATTTATTGAATGAATAACTACTAATTAAAATTAATTGCCTGAAAAATAAGTACCCCATTTATAACATTAATTGATCCCTCATTTACATATTCAGACCATTCTCTCTTGCTCAGAAACCACTTTTTTGAATTACTTCCTCTCTCTCTCTCTCTCTTTCTCTCCTGCTCTCTCTCTATCCCCCACTCTCTCTGTCCTTCTCCCCCCCCCTCTTTCTCTCTCACACACATTGAGAAGCAAAGGAAGGAGAAATAGAAGGGAGCTATTCAATAGTTGATTTGAACTTCTTAACAAAGATGAATATATGTGTCCCTGGATAATGTTGTCAGGATCCAATCTGGGTTAGTCACCGGGACCAGACCTTCTGAGTTTTTGGACTCATGCTGGAATGGGACCTGAGCTTATTGGGAGCCACACACTTCAATGAACAAGGACAAACATTCAATTTCTCAGCTACTAAGATTGTTGGATGAGCAGGCACAAAAATAGCCAGGTAAGCCTGGGAAACAGGCCCCTCGTCAATCAATAGGAGTACTTATCAAGTACTTAGAAGCAGGGGTTGGCTTCAAAAATTTTAGCAAAGTGTTCTCTGCCTGGTTGCTAGATGGGTCTGGCCATGGGTGGCATGGCCTAGTCAGCCTCCTGCACCACAGTGGGGGGGGAGGAGATATTTTTGCCCTCCCTGGACTCCGGAGGCTTTTCTCAAGCCTCCATGAGGACAAAAATGGCCTCCCCGGGCTCTGGAGGCACCTATTTCTGGCCTTCCTATTTTTTTGCCCTCCCCGAGCCTCCACATATGCCCTGCACTTATCTGCATCCAAAATGGGCCACGTGGGGACTCCTGGGAGGGGTGAGACAGAGTGGGCAAGGCCAACCAGGAGTGGGATTTAAGGGTTCTCTAAATTGTGCAGAATCTTAGCTAGGAGTTCTCCTGAACCCCTGTGAACCCCCAGCAGCCCAGCCCTGCTTAGATGGGTAGCACAAGAAAACGATGGCTAATGAAGTTAAAAGCTATCAACACATCCCAATCAATATCTAAAAAGCTACATACAACAGGCACAAAAAATACCACAGAGAACACTATACACTCTGCTAGAGAGAAGTTCCCTGAAGATGGGTTCCAGCATGAGTCCAAAAGTTCAGTAAGACAAAACCTCTGGTCCCGGTGATCAACCCAGATTGGATCCTGTACCGGGGTGGGATTCTACCAATTTGCACCTATTCGCTCGACCCGGTTGTTAACATTCTAAGCAGTTCGGAGAACTGGCCTAATCCTGTAAGGAAGGCAGGAAGGAAACATTCTGGTGTTGCTTACAGAAACTGCCTCTCTGTTAACTCTTATTACCTTCTTGGCAAGACTAGACTTCCTGTCTCTGGAACTTCTCTGGAGTTTTTTTTTCCTCCTTTGCTGGTACTTTGCTTGTGTGGAGGGACCATTCAAAGTTACAGTGGCACTGAAAAAAGTGACTTACAACCAATGACTATTGCAGCATTCCCACAGTCATGAGAGGCCAGGCAAGAAGATGCATGCCTTGATGTAATGTTGACTTGGCCACACCCAGCCAATCACATTACCACCAAACCATGCCCATCTACTAAACCACGCCCACAGAACCAGTTGTTAAAAAAATTGAATCCCACCCTTGTCCTGTACTTCTTATCTTATACTTTACAGTATAAGTTAACTGATCCTAATTGGTCAAAATACAGTATTTTGATCATGTGAGCATGGGAATGCTTTGACAGTTGCAAGTTGTGAAGACTGTTCATCACTCACTATTTTCAGTGCTGTTGTAACTTGGAATGGTTGTTCAATGTTGAATGACATTATAGCAGTGTTCCAATATCTCAGGGGCTGCCTCAGAGAAGAGGGAGTCCAACTATTCTCCAAAGCACTTGAAGGCAGGACAAGAAGCAATAGATGAAAACTAATCAAGGAGAGGAGCAGCTTAGAACTAAGGAGGAATTTCCTGACAGTGAGAACAATTAACCTGGGGAACTCCTTGCTTCCTGAAGTTGTGAACATTCCAACACTGGAAGTTTTTAAAAAGATGTTGGACAACCATTTGTCTGAAGTGGTGTAGGGTTTCCTGCCTAAGGAGGGGATGAACTAGAAGACCTCCAAGTTCTCTTCCAACTCTGTTGTTCTATTCTATTCTATTCTATTCTATTCTATTCTATTCTATTCTATTCTATTCTATTCTATTCTATACAAATGTCTGTAAACTGAAGACTATCTGTATAGCAATTTTATCTCTCAAGTGCAGATCAGCTACAGAAGGTGTATCAAACTCAAGGTCTTGGGTGCTTAGATCTGGCTCGCAGGGTTGCCCTGGAAACAGCAAAAGACCAGCCCACAGTGACTCTGCCAGTGAAAACGGAGATCGGGAGGACCATGTGTGGCTCTCCTGAGCTCCATTTTCATTGGTAGAGGGTTGCAGGACGCTGTTGCATTTGAAAATGGAGCTCAGGAGCCCAATTTCTCTGGCAGGATACTTGGGCAGACACAGGCACCCTGGACCCGAGTGACAAGTTGGCCATGCCCATCCCATCCTCCCAAGGTCAAACACAACCCTAATGCGGCCCTCCATGAAATTGAGTTTGACATCCCCCTCCCCAAGATACAGGATCGGTGTTGAACCTAAATCCAACCCAAACCAGGGAAAGTAGATAAGTAAGATAGATTCCGTTTGAATGCCCCACTTTTATTTTCATTGAGAGTTACTAACTGGTTTGAATTGCAGCCTTTGTCTTGTACCCTACAGCTCATGGTTGGTGAAAGAGACATGATATGTAACAGAGCAGCAGGGATGCTTAAGGAGCTAAATTTATTTCATTTTTCAAGCTGCAGCTGCATGAGGAAAGAAAAAATAAAGGACCATTAGGCTGTCAGTCACCAGAGATCTTTATAGGAACATCAGCAGCTCATATTTTTAAGAGGGAAAAAAAGACATTAAGCATGTCCGGTGCAGTGTTGAATGTGTAGATCAGATAGGGGGCTTGGAATAAGGAGGAAAATGAGAAAGAAAAACATTTCAGGGGTTCATGTAAAAATGCATGGTGCTTCAGTCCCCTGTTGCCGCTATCTTCTTGACTTTTTTGACCTTTTTTGAGGATATTTTTGGAGTGGATTGTACCTTACTAGCCTATAAAATGTGGGGTGCAAGCTTGCAAATTCTTCTCTTCATTTTTTTTAAAGCTCTCTGCCGGTCTCTCTGGAAGACTCACAATTGAAACACAAAGCTATACAGCCTGTTTTGCAATCTCAGGCCATAATCGCTTGTTTATTGTGTAAAAGCACACACATGCCATACACAGGCTGTATTCATATCACCCAATTAATTCAGTCACTGATTGTTGTTTTTTATGAATTAGCACAATAAAAATCACCTCGATGCAACACCCAGACATGAATATACAAAAAAAATCTAAGCAAGATTAAATTGGCACCAATGTAGCTGTTCTCTGAGCTTGATTGTTTGCTTGCAGACATTTCATTACTCAACGAGGTAACATGATCAGTGTGAGGGAATGTGGGGTTTGTTCCTTGTTTAAAAACAGTAGTTTGTCCTGTTTGTTTTGGGGAAGGGTGCTTCCCCCCCCCCACCCCAGTAGTAGTTCCTCAGTTAGGATATTGTTTTCTGCTTGATTGTTTGCCTGGTGTTAATTCCTGCTTATCTCAGTCTTTGGTGCTCCTCCCAACTGAAATAAAATCCAAAGCTTATTTCCAGGCAGAACTTTTGAGAAGTTTCTGAAGGCAAGTGAAAAAAAAAATCAATTGAGCCAGCAATATGCTCAAGGGTTTTCATAAATCCCTAAGAAGGAGAAGAGAAGGTTGGACGGAAATGGATTTTTGATGTCCCTTCAAGAAATATGGCCTACAGGATTGCTTTTTGATGGAGAAGTCAAGGGGTGAAGCAGGGGTGGGATTCTACAGGTTTACACCTATTCACTAGTACTGGTTGTTAACGATCTAAGCAGTTCAGAGAACTGGTTGTTAGAAGAAATTATTGGCCTAATCCTGTAAGGAAGGCAGGAAGGAAACATTCTGGTGTTGCTTACAGAAACTGCCTCTCCGTTAACTCTTATTACATTCTTGGCAGGACTAGACTTCCTGTCTCAGGAACATCTCTGGAGGGTTTTTTCCCCTCCTTTGCTAGTACTTTGCTTGTGTGGAGTGACCATTCAAAGTTACAATGGCACTGAAAAAAGTGACTTATGACCATTTTTCACACTTATGACTATTGCAGCATCCCCACAGTCATAAGAGGCCGGGCAAGGAGATGCATGCCTCGATGTGAGCGATGTTGAGTTGGCCACACCCAGCCAGTTACATGACCACCAAGCCATGTCTACCAACTAAGCCATGCCCATAGAACTAGTTGTTAAAAAAATTGAATTCCACCCCTGGGGTGAAGGCAGGAAAGTTAGGAAGAAGGGAGGGAAAAGAACAGAAAAAACTAATTGAGGAAGATTATCATTTCACAGTCAGATTGGGACTCCATTTTATATTAGAGTCTGCATGAGGAATCATTCTTCAAAAGCCTCTGTTCAAGAGCATTTTGACAAGATCTGAGTGAGTCTTACAAGTGATAATTACGCATTCTATTTCAAGACTTAGCTTCCCCTGAGTTCCAGTGCTCTTAGGAAATTCCTTTTTCTAGAACTAGAACTCCAAGGAGTCTCTTTCTAAAACAGAACATGAGACTGTTGTCTCTGAAGCAAACGTATGCCAGGCATGACCTATGGCATTCCCCAGGGACTGGACTGGTGGCTCTGTAACTTCATGCTTTGCCATTCAATTCAAGAACTTCTTGGAAGGAAGCCTCTGTGAACCCACGTGTAATAAGAAGTCATACTTCAAGGAGTAAGCTTGGTTCAAAATCCGGCGTCAGCATTCCAAGTCATGCACACATAGAAGGCAAAACTCTGAGACAGGCAAGTTCCTCAAAGAGTGGTTTATTGGATACATCATATTGGCACAATTGGTGAAAGCCAACTCTAAAATTTCCCATGGCTTTTACCTGATTACAAGTAAAAGTTTCCCCTTTTCTCCCAAATCACTGGTCACATTGTCCAATCCATGTGCTGGCCAGTTGCTTGGTTACTGGATCCTCTTCTGGCCAGCTACCAGTGCAAATGTCCTTGGTTCCCACAGAAAATCTTTATTGTTTTGGCTACAAAACCCCATCTAATTATTTCCTCCCTCCCTTGACAACCCTTGACCCTTCAAGATGGCTTCATCCAGGCTCACTTCAGGGTTGACACCTGGATGAAAGCATACTTATGGCACAGAAAACATAACACAGGAAACTTAACATTCACCTTTTCCAGTTTCCATGACCATCTGATTCTCATAAATGTCATAAAACATTGTGGGTGCTCCTTCATTGGAGATTTTAAAGAAGTGATTGACAACCATTTGTCTGAAATGGCATAGAGTCTCCTGCTTGAGCAGAAGGTTGGACAAGGAGACCTCCAAGGCCCCTTCCAACTCTGTGATTCTGTTAATCTTTCTGTGGTCAACTAAAAGTTGGTTGGAGCTGTGAAAGTCTTGCTTGTTGGCATCAACCCTTTAACTTTTAGGATGCCCTCTTGGATGGTCTTGGTAAAAAGCTACAGGAAAGGAGACTAGATCCAAAGAATTCAAAAGAGGAAGGGTTAGCTTATCTTCTTCTCTCCTTCCCCTTATCACAATGTAAACCCTGATTGGCCATAACACTTCTGACGGCTGGCCATTGTTACTTTGCTTTGGATCTTCTTAAAAGTAATTTAGAAAGTTAACAAACATTATTTTTCTTTGCTGCTGCAGACTTTTATTTTTTTCCTCTCTCTCTGCAGCTTCTCTCCATCCTCAAAATGTCTTGTGCATTCCCCAGGAGTCCCCTCACTCATTTCAAGGATGTACATAAAAGTGTCTTATTACATATTCTCCTTGGCTGCCCTGTTTATTAAGGGAGCTAATTCCCTCACCTTGTCGAAAGAAAATATCTTTCTTTTCTGTCATACTTCACTCAATCTTTGTCCTTTTTGTTTAGGATGAAGAGGCACCACAGGCTTAGCGCTGCTTTTGATATTCTCAAAGTCAATGTCCTATACCAGTAAGAACAAAATCTAATCTTGGTGTCTGTAGAGGAGGCATTAAGTTACCTGAATATAAAAGAAACTTACATCTCTCGTAGGGAATGAGAGAAAGATTGGGTAAGCCAAATTTCCCCCTTATTGCTCACATGCAAAATGTTTGTCCTAACTTCCCAATGCAGAAATAACACAAGGGCTGGTCTCTGGCACATTTCCATGCTCTGTTGAGATCTGCCATGTATCCATCATGCCACAATCACATAGTGGCCCCAGGACGAAAAGAATTATTAAAATAAAAGAATTTAGAAGAAAAGAAAAGGCTTGAAATTTTGGACCTAGACAACTTAGAACTATTCTGCCTATGGTCTGACCTAAGCTTAGTCCACAAGATTGTCTGTTACAGCATCCTACTTGTCAATGACTACTTCAGCTTCAATCATAATTACACATGGGCAAACAATAGATACAAACTCAAAGTAAACCACTCCAAACTCGATTGAAGAAAATACGATTTCAGCAACAGAGTGGTCAATACCTGGAACTCACTACCTGACTCTGTTGTTATATCCTCAAACCCTCAGACACTTTAACCTTAAACTGTCTACTGTGGATCTCACTCCATTCCTAAGAGGTATGTAAGGGGGCATGCATAAGCGCATCAACGTGCCTACTGTTCCCATTTATTTGAACTCATTTATTATGTATATACTTACACCTGTTTATACTGATATATTTATATGTTATGTTCATACTGATACTTGTTTTTCTCATACATGCTTGACAAACTGAATAAAATAAAATAAAATAAATTCCACTTCTTGAGAATAGGAGTTGTGAAATTACGATTCAAGGTGCTGTTTATCACCTTGAAAGTCCTATGTGGCCTGAGGCCAGGTTACTTGAAGGACCATCTCTCCTCCATGATATCCACTTGGCCTATCAGGATGGGAAGGTATGACTCCATCAACTAGGGTGGTATATCTGGTGGGAGCATGAAACAGGACCTTCCTGGTGGTGGCTCCTTCTTTATGGAATATCAACCCCCTCAAAGTACGGTTGGCCCCCGCCACTTCTGAAAGCTGGGTGTCAGCTTTGACAGCCATATTAGCACTAGATGCTTCCATGCTGCCACATTCTTGGGCCTGGAAAAATGGCAGGGGAGGACTTTCTTGGAGTGTATGTGGTTAGACATAATATCATTCTTCTTTTAAGTCAAGCTCATGTTATTTCTGCACCTGGCTAAGGAGTGGTTGAGGGGACATCTCAACTTGGGACGGATGGTGATAGGGGCATGTGATGCAATGAAGGGTGCAGGGGGTGGATTTGTAATATTTTACTTATTTAAGGGAAACCCGAAACTTTCAGATTCGGGATTTCCCAGATGTGCCAGTTTACTGCTCTAATAAAAAGAATCTTTGAGAATATGTCTAGTTTGGAGTTCTTGGTTGGAGTTTAGTTCTGGAACTCTGACACTGTTTTTGTCAGTGAACCTGGGGACCATGAATGGAGATGGAACAGATCAAAGTGGCTGGTTTCATTGTGTGGTTGCTACCATGGAGGATGGAGTGGATTTTGTCATGGGTTTTTACCATGTGGTAGATTTTTAAAATGTTGTAAGCCTCCCGGATTCTCCTGTGTGTGAGGTGGATGGCTAAATGATCATTTATCATCATAACAAATGATTTGAGGTTGGCCTCTATTACAAAAATTTTTATGGCAATCTGCATTGGATGGCAAAATCCCCAAGGACCTGAGCACTGAAGGTGGTCAGTAAGCCACTGAGAAAGTCTGTAGGACAGTCAAATCCTTCACATAACATAATCAGGAGACATTTTAGCATGGGGGAACCTAACGGTAGTACAACCACTGGCCTTCCAGCCCTTAAGAGCTGGATGATGAGCTTCTAAAAATGACAATTTCAGGTTGAGTTTGGCTTATTCGTGTCAATTATTTTGCAGAGGGATGCTACTGTAACAACCTGACTGTTCCCAGTTAGTTAAATTTATCTGTTGGTTTCCTGTCATCTAAGAGTCTATAGATGTCAGCAGACCTGGTATAGTATTTCTATATTGTCATCGAATCGTGCAGCCTAGGAAATTGCAGAGTAAACCCAGAGGAAGTGATTTCCAAGTTGGCAAAACATTTTGATCTTTTTTTTAAAAATCAGCCCCATTTCTCAGGGGGCTTTCACAGATGCCTATCATGCACTACAGAAATGAAAAGGAGCTAAGTAGCAAAACCCAGTACAAATAACTACAGACAGAGAGAAATTCAGCTTCCTGATGAATAGAAATCTGGAATCTCTAGAGGTTGGGTTTTATTTCTTTCTTTTTTTCTTTTTGTCTTCTGACTTGGAAAATTCCACATCACAGCACAAGCAAATGTGTTCACGAGTTACAGACATCTGAAGTCAGAAATTGCAGATGTGCGGAGGAGATCTCATTTAGAAGAAATGATGTTCTGAGCACCGGGGGGCAGGTGGGAAATAAAGCTTACCATTTGAATTTTATTATCCAAACAAGCTGCCAGTTTTACACGGACAATCCTGTTCAAAGGACCCTCTCACCCGTATTTTTTCATTTAGCTAAGCAGGTTTATTAACCCAAATATCAGCAGCAGAAATATTACCTTGCCTGCTAATGATTCAATAATGGGTTGCAACGGGATAATATAACAGTAGAAAAGTCCATAACTTACTATTGCCTTCTTTTCTATCCCTGAAGGATTATGATTTTGCTTCCTCATTAGTGTGGAATAATACATTAGCTTTCTGCTGTTACATCACTTATCCAATCCACTTTTTTTTTAAAAAAAAAAAATGAAGACATATTTTAGAGGGACACAGTGGCTAAGACACTTAGCTTATCGATGAGAAGGGTCGGCAGTTCAGCAGTTCAAATCATAGTGCCATGGAACGGAGTGAGCTCCCGTTCCTTGTCCCAGCTTCTGCCAACCTAGCTGTTCGAAAGCATGTAAAAATGCAAGTAGAAAAACAGGAACCACTTTGGTGGGAAGGTAACAGCGTTCCGTGCCCCTTCGAAGGCGTTTAGTTAGGGCTTGGCCTCTCATGACTGTGGGGATGCTGCAACAGGCGTAAGTGTGAAAAATTGTCATAAGTCACTTTTTTCAGTGCCACTGTAGCTTTGAATGGTGATTCCGCACAAGCAAAGTACCAGCAAAGGAGGGGAAAAAAACTCCAGAGACGTTCCTGACACAGGAAGTCTAGTCCTGCCAAGAATGTTATAAGGGTTAACGGAGAGGCAGCTTCTGTAAGCAACACCAGAATGTTTCCTTCCTGCCTTCCTTATAGGAATAGTCCAGTAATTTCTTCTAACAACCAGTTCTCCAAACTGCTTAGAATGTTAAAAACCGGTTCTAGCGAATAGGTGCAAACTGGTAGAATCCCATCCCTGACTCTGTCTCTATCTCTCTCTGCCAGCTCCATTCCCTCTTTCCCCTCGGACCTCTCAGGCTGCCTTGATGTGACTTCCATGCCATTTCCTCATCTGATTTAGTTGCTGGAAGGGCTGGCAGCTGATATGCCACAGCACCAGAACAGAATTGAATTGAATTGAATCGAATATTTCAATGGAAGAGAGCACCATTGCTAATATCAGCCTGCACTGAAACTATTTCTCTGATCCTTGGGAAGCAGGATGGAGAGGCACCAAAGATAAAAGAGAATATTATTGGATTGAACTGTGGGATCCTTGATGCCAGCCATCAACAAGCACATTGAAATCAACTGCAGCTTTTCCCTCTGGTTACGTGATTTACCTTCGGCTGCTTGACAACTGACTCACATTTATGATGGTTGCTATGTCCCTGGGATCATGTGATTTCCCCCCTTTTGCAACCTTCTGACAAGCACCATCAATAGGGAAGCCAGATTCCCTTAACAACTGGCTGACTAAGTTAAAAACTACAATGATTCACTTAACAGCGGTGGCAAGAAAGGTCGTGAAATGGGGCAAAGCTCACTTAAAAGTCTCGTTCAGCAACAAAAATTTTGGGTTCAATTGTGATCGTAGGTTGAAGACAACGTATATTCATCACCATCACCCCCTTCCCCAAAACTTCTCGGCTCCAGTTCAGTCTACCTTAAAAAGGAACCTGACTTCTGCAAGTCCTGGACTTTGAAGCAAGGCACCCTTCAACAAAGGGGAGGGAGGTGAAATTATAACTGTACTCCACCCATCCCAGTATGGCCTTTTGTTTTATAGGTAGTGTGATGACCAGGAGTGTAACACGAATGTAACAAAATCCAAAACGTAAATAAATGTCCTTTAATGCCTCCAAATTGGCCTCACTGTTCAATAATTCTCAGTTGGAGATAAAACTTACTCAAAAATAGTCTTCAAAAGAAAGCAATACAATCTGAACTTAATGAGCAGATAAAGGTGATATAAAAAAACCAAAACAAACTGCAATGAAGGAAATTCCACAACAGACTAGGATAAGTAATTACCAACTGCAAGGAGATAACAAGGCACAGTCTGTTGGAAGGACGCCAACCAAGATAACTTCAGCCCAAAATAAACACACTTTGCTTCTGGCAATGCTGTGTTTTAACCTTCTCTCTTACATACTATTCTCCCCAACTGCAACCTATGAGGGGGATCATGGCCACTTCTTCTCTCGTAAGCCAAGTTGTTTCCTTCTCCGTTCCTCCCTGTGTGCCCTGGGATGCAGAGGAGATGGGGAAGCTGCCCAGCCAGCTTCTGCCCTTCCCCAGCCTCCTCCACAACCTCCTGAGCCAGACCTCCACTCCCTGTCAGCTGTTCCTCCTCTCCCTCAGAGTCCGACACTAACAAGAGCATGGAGGTAGGTCCTTGACCTTGTCCTAACAGGTAGGTCCTTGACCTATGACCATCATTGACAATGATCATCATACACTGAGATGGTCGTACAGCAAGTCATCATGGGACCAACCTTATTTTATGACTTTCTTGCTGTAGTTATCAAGTGAACATGGTAGTCATAAAGTTGAATACATTAAGTCATTAAGCAAATGGCACAATCATTAAACAAACCCAATTTTTACTTTAAACTGATTTTTTTTTTTAGAATAGAACAGAATAACAGAGTTGGAAGGGACCTTGGAGGTCTTCCAGTCCAAGCCCCTGACTGGGCAGGAAACCCTACACCACTCAGACAAATGGTTGTCTGAACTCTTTTGTCAGAAACTGGAAGCAAACATTTCCTGAAAAGGATTGTTAATTACAATCAAGTGACTGCAGGGGGACAGCAAAAGGTTGTAAAGGCAGGCCAGTTGTTGAATGCATCCAAAATGTGACCATGGGCAGGGCTGCCATTGGAACTTCAGAACGGGAAGTTCTTTTTGGGGGCGGGGTCTATCCTAGCTTTGAATGGTTGCTAAGCGACCAGTTGAGAACTACCTGTACTTCTTATATTGCTTTTTCTCCTTTTTAGACAGAGTCTTGCATGAGTGGGTAACCATAAAACCTGAAATTATTTATAAATAACAAAATAAATGAAGTGACCTCCTATCTCATCTCACACATAGTACGTTTTTCTCCGCAGGTCCGAGTAGGGAACTGACTATTTTTAAGCCCAGCTCCATCCTGTTAGTTATTTAATTAACGGCTGATTCTTCGTATCTCCTGGGCTCACAGCAGCTTATTGAATGAGACATAATAGATATTTTTGCTGAATGCCTGCATAGTCCAGTGTGTGATCTTTGTTGTTACACAGTGTCTGTCCCCAGGATAGGCGGCGTGTATTCTTTACTGTCACTAATCTACCCATTTTTACTCAGCCCCACCCTGGATGATTGTCTGACGATACAAATAGGGATTTAGATTTATATCCTGAATTTTTTATGCCTGCTGATATCACTGTGGGCTTTGTCTCCAATCCTTATTCATGGTTTGCTTTAAGGTATTTTCAGACTCTCAAGATTTCTGAGCTTTTTACTTGAATTGCATCCTTCTTCTTTCCTTTCCTTTCCTTTCCTTTCCTTTCCTTTCCTTTCCTTTCCTTTCCATATATAATATATATACATATAATATATAATATTATATATATATATATATATATATATATATATATATATATATATATATAATTTACGATTTTTTTTTATAGCTCTCCGGCGGTACTACATTTGTGCTGTTCTAGCTCCTTCGGTATTATCCCACGTCATTGTAGTTCTGTTTAAAGTTTGCTAGGCTCATTTTAGTTTCTGTTAAAGTTGTCAGCAACGGTATATATGTATATATATATATGATATGTATGTTAATGCTGAAACTTGCCTACAACTTTAAAGCACAAACTATAATGAACGTGGGAAAATACCTGAACAAAGCTGAATACACCATTACATGTAAGTACCACAAAACTTAAAGAATATATATATATTAACAAAGCACTACAATGACGTGGATTTACAAAGCACTACAATGATGTGGGATAATACCCGAAGGAAGCTGAACTGCATTCATATATATATATGAATATATACATAATATATTCATATATATATATATATTATATATATATATATATATATAATTATATTATATATATAATTAATATATATATATATATATGAGACCCTGACCCAATACAAAACTCCATACAGAAGCCTGATGAGGCAGATGAGATTCTGCTGAAACGATGCTTCAACTTTAAAAGCAACTACAATGACGTGGGATAATACCTGAAGAAGCTGAATAACACACACATATATTATATATAAAAAGACTGAACTATGCACCCTGACTGAAGTATTGACAGCCAATGGTTCCAAAAAAACAAAATCACCAACTTCATCCACAAAACACACCAAGGACATAACAGAGACCTAGAAGACCAACAGACCTATGGAAACAGCTGTCTTGCCCCTACATAAGAACTACTACAGATAAAATCAGGAAGATACTACGCAGGCATCACATCAAGACTGCCTTCAAAACAGACAAAAAAATAGCAGCCATCCTTAGAAACCCCAAAGAAAAATTGACCTGGAAAACCAAGGCATATATGAAATTCCCTGTACATCATGCCCGGCCACATACATTGACAGACCAATAGAAGAATAAGTACCGCGCTAGATGAACACACAAAATGCAGTAAAAAAGCTGAACACACCCCTCACTAGTCCAAACACATGAAAACCACAGGTCACAGCATCAACTTCAATGGCACTAAAACCCTAGCCACTATAGAAAACCCAGCCACAGAATCATCAGAGGAAGCCATAGAGATTGAAAAAAGACCTGGACAGCATGAATAGAAGAGATGATTCCAGCAGACTGTCAATCATTTGGAAGCCTGCACCCTCAAATAGAAAGATCTCCACACCACAAGCCAGGCAAACACTGAGCACAGACAGACTCCCTCTGATGCCTCCCCACCCAAACACCCCCCCCACCAGGCACCCAGTGAAACCTAGCTTGTCTAAGAATAGCAGCCATCCTTTCACATGAAGCCAAGCGCACTGAAAGCCTCCAACACAAGAACAGAGTTGTTTCCAGCCAAATCAAAGCCACAAAACAGACAGAAGAAACCAGAAACATCAATCAAACTTCAATCCAATGGACACATATATATATATTTCTTAAGTTTCACAGGTACTTACATATATGCTGTTCAGCTTTGTTCGGTATATTTCCCACGTCATTGTAGGTGCTTTTAAAGTTGTGCAACGTTTCAGCACATATATATTGTGTATACAGTATTGTACAGTATACTGTATTGTGTATACAGAATACAATACAATACAACACAATACAAAGCCTGATTGATGGCAATGAACCGCTGAAACGTTGCTACAACTTTAAAAGCACAACTACAATGACGTGGGAAAATACCCGAACAAAGCTGAACAGCATATATATGACAGACAGATAGACAGATGGACAGATGGATAGATGATAAAGAGATAGATAGATAATAGAGATAGATGATGAAGAGATAGAGATAATGAGATAGATAAAGATAGATAATGTAGATATGTAGATAATAGAGAGAAAGATAGATATGAGAGATATGAGAGATAGATAGATATGAGAGAGAGGGTTAGATAACGAGATAGATAAAATAAATACTGTAAATAGATATCAGAGAGATGATAAAAAGATAAATAGAATAGATAGATAGATAGATAGATAGATAGAAAGAAAGATAGATAGATAGATAGATAGATAGATAATAGATATATAGATAGATAGATAGATAGATAGATAGATAGATAGATAGATAGATAGACAGACAGATAGATAGATAATAGATAAATAAGATAGTTTTTTTAAAGGAAGGATACATTTGACACCAATACATTTGGGGTGAACTTGTATCTTGTTAAAATAGCTCATCCTTCTACATCCTTTCAAGTGTTTGAAAAGTGGGTCTTATCAGAGGTGTGATGTTGCATGAATGTGGATTAGGAAATACAGTGGATTATTTATGCATCATTACACTACACAGTTTCTGTTTGAAGGTCAGGTTTCTGAATGGGTTTGTGTTAGCTCCTTGCATTCATTAACATTATTGTGCACATAAAAATCTTTACGAAAACAAAAGCATGCTCCTTTTCGATAAGACCCATCCTAGGTTTATTTCTTCTCTATTGGTCTAAGAGATCTTGTTGCCTCAAGGGACTCCAGGATATTAAAGCACGAGATCATGCTTTGGTTCCTATTTTTAGAAAATTGATATGTTGTTCATAAACCCAATCGGAGGTTTTGATTTTAAAAAATATGACGGTGGTGTACATTTTTAAAAAATTTAGTCCATTCATGTAGAAGACTTTGAGTGCTTAACTTCTCTCCAAAACTGGAAGTGAATCCTTGCAAATCCATTCAGGCTTGTGGCACAGGTTCCTGGAAACTCATTTTAACTTTGAGACTGAAAACACAATTGTAGACTTTGAATGAACTCATATGTGCCCTATGTTTTAATTGTAGATGGATGCTCTTTGTATCTGTCACTGTTTTGATGTATGCTTAGATTTTAATCTATATGTATAAAAGTGAAATGCCACTTAGCATCTTCACAAAATCTCCACAATCGTAAAGCCCACAAACTTGAAATTTGGTATGTATGTTCCTCTTGGCTTCCAGGTGCTCACTAAGAAAGGATTTTTTGAAGTGACCAGTAATGAATTAGCATTTCATATATTATTTTTAACACACTCCGATGCTGAGGAGTTCTACTCCCCCTCCAAATGCATGTTCCAAATGCAAAACACAAGCAGAGGAGGTTCAGTTTCAAGTTTAGTTTCACAGCAGCAACCAGCTTTAGTACAGTGGCTCCTTGCTGTCTCCTTGCTCACGCAGCATATACTGTTTCAGTTTCCAAACAGCCCTCAGGTCTCTTACTCACTGATAGGACGCTAGCCAGAGGAATACTGATGGATGCTGGTAAGCAGAGGCACATTTTTTTAAAATTTTCCTCCCCAAAAACTAAGCCCAATCACATACTTTCATTGTGAAGCATGGGAATAGAGCTACTAAAACATACAAGTCAATCCAAAAAACTCACATCCTTTTTACCTCTGCTCTAATTCATCGGCTACATCCATATTAGAATTGGGATGCTGGTCCCAAATTCTTTAGATGCATATATTAGGCTAACTCCATCTCCGTTTGTTGAAGAAGTCTAGGTTCATATATCATCTGAAGCTGTATCCAGACAAACAGAAGTCATAGAATTCATGTAGCCTTGCTACTTTTTAAGAGTGAGAATACAACTCAGAGATGACATTTGGCCCTTGGCTTCAAAACAATGAGCATAACCATACTTGTGGTATGGATTTATAAATCACAGTGTCAGGATTCACACACAGTCTAGGTCAAAGACAAATATGGCTCAGGCTGACATGTTTGCAAAGCCAGGGAGTCTGCTGAATAGCTCAGTCAGTCTTGACAAAGTGGTTTGCATGAAACAACGATCCTTAGAAGCCTGAAACGCAATTGGTAATAATCTTAGCTTTGCTAATGATCCTGAAATTTGAAGATTATCCTCACTTCCCATGGTTTTGTGCACTTCTGTCTGTCATGGCTGTGAGGCTGTGAGGCCCAAAAGCTGCATTTGGTCATTACCTATGTAGTACCACTGAGGGAGGACATGTAGTTCAAAGGATGCTACGGGTGCAGGCAACTACTGCTACCTGATATTGGTCTGATTGAAATTGAACAGAATTAGGTGTGATACTGGAAGAAGTGGCCCTGGCCTGTATCAGTGGAGATGGGAAAATTCCCTCTTGTTATGATTGTGGTGCTGATATGCAAACTATCAAACACATAGTGCAAAAGTGATCGCAATCTTCCCTAGAAGATCTGCATGACATGATCACCTGGATAGATGAGTTGGAAATCCAGTTATGAGGGCACTGCTGTATCTGCGTGGAGGTTTTCCTTAGAATTATGGAAATTGTGTATATATGTTCACTTTTCTTCCATCATGTTCTCATCGTATGCTAAATAATAATAATAACTCTTTTTTTAATTTTTTTTATTTTCAAAATACATGTGTATTTTACATTTTAGCAGTTCTGTGTCAAGCATTACAATTTTATAAATAAAATACATTTTATTTACAATTCTATTTTGTATCAAATCTTACTTCTTTTTTCTAACCATATATATATAACATTTTCCAAACTTCACAAAACTCCGACTCCTCTTTACCTTTTAGCTTTCTCGTAAGCCTAACCATCTCAGCACAATTAAGTATTTTATTAATTACCATGGTTTCAGAAAATGAGTCATCTACTTTCCAGTTTTGGGCATCGGTGATTCTCGCCACTGTTATTACATGTTGAATAATAACTTTCTCTGGTCATATCTTATTCTTGAATGCCACTATTTGCTGTTCACTTAGGTCCAGATCTTCATTTTACAGAGTCAACAATATATTCTCCAGATGTGTAGATGTTCTTTTGCTGCCTGGTAACTGGAGAGATTGAAATCCAGCATCACTGGAGGACTCTGACTGGAGAAATCCCCATTAACACATCACATGGATTGACTGCCTCTTGCAAACACTGAAACTCTATTTAAGTTCTTCAACTTGTGTATTCACAGCTAACTTCATTTGATGATTGAATGGGAAAGTAATCAAAATCATACAGCAGTGCTCCCCAAACAATTTGAATGAAGGTGTGTGATGTTCTTGGAATGACTTATCTACAGTCAATAATGCCTTCAGTTTTGAATTTCTGGTCATTTTTTTTTCCTTTCTGGTTCTTTGTCTAAAGAGCTGTAGTTCTTAAGAAAACAGGGGAAGAAGAAGTCCAGAGGACCAAAAAATTACAAATGACAGTAGGGTATAATTACATAAAGATTTTTCCCCTAATGCATATGATTGATGCATGCTTAAAGAAGAAATGACCTAAATTGTGTCAAACAACTTAGGACCCTTGACCAGGTATTTGATTTGTAGGCAACACATAGAATCTTATTTTCCCAGTTGCAGGGTCTTGGATCTTCAAAATGGCATTGGTAGCTCTGATTTAACACCTGCAATAGCACTTAGACTTATATACCATGCCATAGCGCTTTACAGTTCTTTCTGGGTGGTTTACAGAGTCAGCATATTGCCTCCAACAATCTGGATCCTCATTTTACCAACCTTGGAAAGTTGGAAGACTGAGTCAACCTTGAGCTGGTCAGGATCGAACTGCTGGCAGTTAGCAGAATTAGCCTGCAATATTACATTTTAACACTGTGCCACCATGATTTGATATTCCCCATTCCAGATTTTTAATTCTTCCACTCCTATTTGTTCATGCAATTCATTTTGTTTCTAGTTCCAACAACCAAAGATATGGTAGATGTGGAAATGTGGAAATATCATGGCTTGAGGAAGAACTACTGCACATTTCAGAGGAAGGACTTGAGAAAGTTATGTCAGTTTCTCTCAATAGGATTGCACAATATGACAGATGGGACCAAAATAGGGTTGAGTATCTTAAATTGTTTACAGATGTATTAAATTTGGACCTTGCTTTTTCACTCAAGGTGATGTGCATAATATTTTCCCTTCCAACATTTCCCTGCATTGACAATCTAGTTGACACTAGTGAGATGGGTTGAATAGAGAAACAATGATTAGCATGAAGTCACCATATAATTTAAGGTGGACTAGAATTGGGTCTATTAACCACTATACCACTGGCTCTTACACATTGCCTATTCTCTGAATGTCTTGTGTGAACTGTTAATGCATCGTTAAGTTTATTGGTTTGGGCATTAAATGTTATATGAGTTGATCAGTTGCATTTGGATCATTGGCTTTAGGGTTTAACATCTCATGTGAATCCTCCAGTGTGTAGATTTATATATCTGTAGCTATTTAATTTTACCTATCAGCTGAACATGGACTGCTAAAACATTTAACTACAATAAATCTGGAAAGGGAAGGGAAGCTATACAAGTTGAGATACTAACTCTAGAAGAAGTTAATAGTTTTTGATGATTGGGGAATGAAGCAGAGGTGAAGAAGTGTTGCTTTCTCATTCATCTACCATTTTTAGGAGTAGCTGAAATGGTTAAGCTGTCCATAACCTTTCATCTTCCACCAGAAGTGATACAAAGTCAATACATCTTCATGGTCCTGGTGGAAATCTCTATACTACAGAAGTTGGGTTTCTAGGAAATCTCTCCTTCTCTCCCCTTCTCTCTCCTCTTCCTCTTCCTCCTCCTTCTCCTGCTCCTCCTCCTCCTCCTTCTTCTGCACCTCCCCCTTCGCCTTCCCCTCCTTCTCCTTCTCCTCCTTCCCTCCCCATTGGTGATTCTTGGAGCATTATAAATCTGCCCAGCTCCATTTCTGCTTCACAGCATCCATACTGTATGCTAATCTTTGCCAATATGCATGTTCTAAGGAGATGCTGGCTATGTTAACAGGTCCTCCTAAAAGTGACACTAGTAAGCAGGTTGCATGAGAGAAAGGGGGGCTGGGAAGAAAGGGATGATTTATGCCTTATAGATTCCATTGATAGCCTGGGTTCTCACTGTACATTAATGCATTTTCTCTTAAAATATGGATTTATTGGCATGCTGAGAGAAGATGCTGGTTGTTCGTTGCTAATTTTTTAAGGATTTGTCTTTGCTTTACCCAGCTTTTGCCAAGATACAGTTTTGCTAATGCCAACTGATCCACAAAAGAGGAGGACTTCTGGAAAAAAAGGGGCTTTACTGGATGAGATTTGCATATTTATAGAAAGGTTAAGTAAAGCTCAGTAGGGCAGGGTTTACATTAAAGAAGACAGAAAGGTGAATTTTACATTTGATCAGCTGCTTCTGTGGCTTGCAGGTTCTGAGAAGTCCAGAAGGGCAGCCATCACATCTTTTTAAGTCCAGGTGAAATTTCAACTTGATTTAAGAGATTTTTATCTGGAAAATGTCAAAGAAGTCTTATGAAGAAAGAAATAAACAAGGAGGAAGAAATCAGCTTTGATCTGATACAAACTGTTGATTCAGTTTGGATCATTAATCCACTTAAATCAGTCCAGATTTTTTTTTGAAAATCGAGTGACTTGGATTTTCCCAATCTGACGTATAGAAGGGAAGAGGCTTTTTGCACACCCCTTACAAATGGCATTGATTATGTATTTGTTAGCTAGATATGGACAGAGTCAGTCCCTCCATCCCATTCATGTCAGAGGTACCATTTAAGGCACTTCTGGGTGGAAAGGATTAGCTGGTGACATCACTGTTGTTTGAGGGATGCCCTTGAGGGCTCCTTTCGTGCCCCTATCAAGGAGCTGGAGTGAATGACAGGAACTCACCCTGCCATGCAGTAGCACACAGGTCTCAAGCGCTAATCTCCAACTCAGCATCCTAAGTAAATGGGCCACCATGCTCCAAGACAGAGTCACTAGTTATGGTATTTGCTTATTCACTCTGCAAATCCAAAAGTCCAAGAAGTTGACTTATTAGATGAGAAGCCAAAAAAAAAAAAAAAAAAAA